>PISX010010869.1:0-68200 GCA_004024625.1 Mellivora capensis | reverse complement strand
TATCCAGGATCTATAAAGAACTTCTCAAACTCAACACATGCAAAACAGATAATCACATCAAAAAATGGGCAGAAGACATGAACAGACACTTCTCCAATGAAGACATACAAATGGCTATCAGACACATGAAAAAATGTTCATCATCACTAGCCATCAGGGAGATACAAATTAAAACCACATTGAGATACCACCTCACACCCGTTAGAATGGCCAAAATTAGCAAGACAGGAAACAACATGTGTTGGAGAGGATGTGGAGAAAGGGGAACCCTCTTACACTGTTGGTGGGAATGCAAGTTGGTACAGCCACTTTGGAGAACAGTGTGGAGATTCCTCAAGAAATTGAAAATAGAGCTTCTATGAAGATTTTAAATTTAGAAAGGGACATGACCAGGCTGGGTTTCTTAAGTCACTCTGATGTCAGTGGGGAGGGACATCGAAGAGGGGTAGCCTGGTGGCAGGAAGCAAGAGATAGAGATTTGAGGAGTTAGAGGGTGTATCACAGAGATATTTAGGGAAAAAATCACCCAAAGTATTTGGAAGCCAATTAAAAGTTTGGCAAGATGCCGGGGGGGAGGGTGTAGGGCACCTGGGTGGCATAGTTGGTTGAGCATCCAACTCTTGGTTTCTGCTCAGGTCATGAGCTCAGGGTCATGGGATCAAGCCCTGCATTGGGCTCTTCACACAACTCAGAGTCTGCTTGAATTCCCTCTCTCCTTCTCCCTCTGCCCCTTCCATGCCCCGCTCCCACTTTCTCTCTTTCTCTCTCTCTAAAAATAAATAAATAAATCTTTAAAAAAAAAAAGGCTTGGCAAGATGGATGCAGAAATGCACATATGTGTTGGGTGACGGTAGGTTCAGTTAATTGTGTGGAGATAAAGAAAGGTAATCAAGGCCATTATTTCATGGAATTTAATAGGATACAAATTAGGAATTAGTTTCACTGCCTTTTTTCTTTTCCAGTTTCATAGAAGTGGCCAGTTGGGCTGGAGCCTGAGATTTTTAATTTATGACAAGCTCCTAGATGATGTCAAGATGCTGGTCCATAGACTAACTGCTTTGCACATCAAAGACACAGCAGGTTGGGGTCAAGGAAGGAGAACCAACTGTAATGTCTTTAGGGACACTGTGTTCTCCATGTGGTTTCAACCATACATAATTGCCCTGTGTGTCATGGAACAAAATGCTAACTCTCTCTGGGCTCAGTTTGTCCATCTTCATGTTTAAGGAAGGAGGGGTGTGGGTTGCTTGCAGGTCTGTGATTGCAAGACCTCTAATCTAATAGCACCCATCCCAGGAAGAAAGAGAAGAAGTCAATAGTTGTCAGCAACTAGCATCAGGTCCCAGGAACATGGTACAAGGTACCAGATAGTAACACAACTTCTTCTTAAAGGGATATTGGTACTGACAATAAAAAAAAAAAAGTAGTTTGGGGCCAGTGGTAGCTTCGGTTAGGCCAACAAGGTCAATTTCAAAATCACACTCTGCTTTTAAATCTTCCTTCTATGTACTTAGTGCAGACAGAAGAGAAGTAGGGCCTGGCAAGTAGGTCACTGAGGGCTGTGTATAATCAGGGCCTCTTTCACATTTTCAGCTGTGGGCTAGCTTGGGACCTTGTTTCTAATGGGGAGGTTAAGCTTTGTATTGCACATGTTAGGTGAGTTTCTAAATCTGGAAAAACCTCTAGGAATTATAAAACCCTTTGGTTCATAAAAGCTATTTTGACTCTTCACTTCTTTAAAATAATTTGCCTACAGGGTCCAAATTACAGGGCCCCTATCACCCACTAAATTAGTTGTCATGCTAATCAATTCCCTTTATGTTAACGAAGGATCCATAGAGAAGGTAGTATAAATGTAGGCCAAGTTCACTGTGTGTAATTTATTTGGTGTCAAGAAAATAAATCATCACATAGCAGAATTTATACAAAGTGCATGATTCATACCCACAAACTTACGCTCTTAATTGGAAATGTGCTGTTGGCAATACACAATATGGGTGACTGGATTTCTAGTGCTACTTTCTAACCCTGGGCTGGCAGGCGGGAGGAACTCCATGTGGGACACAGGACACACTGAGTTGACTCCTGGGCCATAGGGCTCCAGATCGTCGGTGGTACTCAAATCCCCAAGGCTGGGAGACATAACACGTGTGATGCAAGGTGACTTTCCAATTTACAGGGATCTCACCCCTTGCAGACAATCCCTTTCTGTCCCGTTCTTTATTGATGTAACCTCTCTTTTGTGGTGATGCAAATTGCTCTCATGAGCAATTTAGCTACAGCATGCAGGTAAATAGTCTCAGAGTAAATTAGAGCAGATAAGTCTCATTAGAAGGCTCTAGAAGCCCCTGAGAATGGAATCTTGAACTTGGAATTGCAGGTGGAGCTGGCAAGTCCATGGAAAACACCCTCCCAATGGGCAGGGGGAAAGAGGAGGGAAAGACTTCCTACAAAAACCATGTCCCCTCCCAGATAGGCTCTGGCCACGGCAGCTACCCCATTCCCACCTAGATAAAAACTAATCACAGTGCTCAGCGCCACGTGAGCAGCTCCCGCATGCTGCTGTCAGGTCAGGGAGGTCTTCCAGACGTCACCCCATCTAATGTAATGCCCACAACACTCTTACGAGGTGGCTTGTATTATGCTCATGGTATAAACGAAGTACCCATAATTCAAAAGCATGAAATGGCTCGTTCGAAGGCTAGAAAGTGGTGGAAAGGGAGCTCAAACCAGGTCTGCCAGACTCCAAGCCCCATACTACTCCCCCTGGGCTGTACTGTCCTCTTCCTCATGCCTCACTTGGGCTCTTTCCTGGATGGCTGGGCACTGGAGCTGAGCAGCACGGGTGACCTCCCACAGCGACCCCCTGGCTAGAGGCACTTCCACATCCTGGCTCAGTTCTGAGGCCTGCTGACCAGTTTCTGAACTGGACAGGGGATAAGATCCGTTAGATCAAGGAGGATTTCTCTCACTTCTGGTTCAACATGTCTTCTTTTTTTAAGATTTTATTATTTATTTTAGAGAGAGAGTGCATAAGAGCGGAGGGAAGAGAGAGGGAGAAAGACCGCAGACTCCCCGATGAGCGGAGCCTGATGTAAGGCTCTATCCATAACCTGAGATCATGACCTAAACTGAAATCAAGAGTCGGACACCCAACTGATGAAGCCACCCAGGCACCCCTGGTTCACCACGTCTTAACAGGGTAAGGAATAAGAGCGACAGAAAGGAATTCATAAAGGACTTTTCAAAAGAAAGCAATGAGCTTAACAGTCCAGCATGGCAGGTGTCTTGGGGTGTTTTATGGCAATCCTATAACCTATCATCCCTGGTACTCTTCCAAATGCATACATCTCAAAATAACACCTACTTGAAAAAATCAGTAGTTGCTAACCATACTCAGCACCCCAAAATGCCAGATGGCAAAAAGAGCAGAAGGGAGCTAGGAAAAAGTCAGTGTGTCTTTCACACACAGCCTGAAAAGCGGTGTCTCTCTGACGGTACAGGCAGCAGCTCCAACGACCATCAGAGGATAAACCAGTTTGCAGCAGCTGTGGGCTGCCAGTTGGGTCCAGGGCACGGGGCCAGACACATGTGAACAAAGAGACAAAATGTGTGTTGTAAACGCCCAAGATTTCATAGTGTCCTCGCTACCGGCCTGTGGGACGTCCGCAGCCTCTTCTTCCTGAGTCCAGTTCTTCTGTTTGTTTTTCAAATTATTGAAAGAAGGGTCTGTACAGCGTGAAATCACATGGAGCTCATTTTGCCCCCACAGGGAAAAGAGCAGTTTTCCATAATTTCCTTTCCAGCCTGGAACAGAATGCAGCAGGGAATGGAGTTGAGACATGGAACCAGCAAATTCCCCCAGGAGGCCTTTGCTCCTGATAGATTTTATAAGATTGGGCAAGACAGGGGATGTTTTCATGCCTCATTTATGATTCACCTACTTTCCAGAGATGGGTATTATCTCCCATTTACAGATAAGGAAACCAAGACTCAGAAGGCTAAGTAGATGAGCCAAAGTTACAGAGTAACCATGTAGCTCATGGGATAGCAGGGCCTCCGGAGTTACCTGGGACCAACTGCGTCAGGTCTCTGGGCCTTTTTCCTCCAGGGTTCAGCAGGTGGAATGTCTTCCTCTCCCCTGTCAATGTCTCAAGACACCTCCATCTCCTCCTGTCCCTACCCCAAACCGGGAGGAAATACACACACCCTCCATGCCACTGGCACACATCTAACAAGGGACCTGGAGCCTTCCCCAGCCCCGGCTGGCAGGCAAGGCCATCTCTGCGCCTGTCTATGAGCTGCTGGGGGACAAGGGCTCTGAGTTCCTGCCGAGTCTCAAACCAAGCAGAACTCTCAGGAAGCATTCACTGAATGGTCCTTCCCCTACGCCATTCCTCCACGTGACCTGGGACAAAAGCAAACCAGGAGCCACATGCAAGGGTCCTTTCCAGCAGGCCAAACCAGCCTTCCGTTCTGCTGAGAGCTGCTCCCCTCCGTTGGCTTTTCTGACACCTCTCCGCAGAGGCGGGTTTGGTTCCCTGTTCCTGAGCCCCTGCTCCTCAAACTCTATATGAATTCCCTGCACATACTGCGGGTTTGGTTCCCTGTTCCTGAGCCCCTGCTCCTCAAACTCTATGTGAATTCCCTGCACATACTGACTAGGATAAGACAGAACTGAGCTCTTCCCCAATTCAGAGAAATTCAGAAACCTATTGATTATAAGAAGGATAATATCTGGCTCTGTTTGGACCGGTTGAAAACATTCTGCACAGATCAGCTGTAAAGAGTTCAATACCAATGGCATCATCTATCAGAGAGGGAACTATAAAGCAGCTCCGCAAACCAGCCAGCATTTGAGAGCTGGAATGAGCTCTGATTAAACAAAGGGAATGTCACAGGGTTTGCCCAGCCCAGACCAAAACGCCAGTATCTGGCTGAAAACTGTATTCAGCGGAGTCCTGATGGCCGCCCCCAGACATGGCTTTCCAGGGAAGCTGCTCCGACCATGAACTTAAAGAGAGATCCCCAAGTGTGACTAGTCATCAACCGTCAGGACCCCTGACACAATCCGCAGGACAGGAAGCGCAGGTGCCGCCCAGACAAGACTTTCTCTGTGTGTATGAGCCCCTTCCTGCTGGCTGGGGGGCCTCTCCAAGCGAAGGCACAGCCATCCAGGGCACCGGGAGAACAGCAGTAACAATTTCCTCCAGGATTAAAGATTTCTTTGGCTGAGGGGAGGCCAGAGGTACACATGTGCCCACGTGGCTGCAGATGTCGGAAAACCGGAGTCAACCAGGTAAAGCTGGTTTTTGAAGGACTATAATTCACTAGTCCAGCTGCAGAATGAATCTAACAATGTGATTACAGCACTCCAAAACAGCTGAGACCATTAAAGTTCAAATTGGCAGACTTCGCCTCCTTACCGAGGTTAGGAAGGGAGCCAGGTTTTCAACAATTACAGTTTATCACTTTAAAAGGCGTGCAGGTTGCAGTGAAAGTGCCTATGTGTGTTCCGGGAGAAACCTCTCCCTTTGGTGTGTTCTCGAGCTCTCTACTCTCTCCAGAAGTTGATCACAGGAAAGCAGGAGCGGAGAGCAAATGGAAATCACTTTGCCCTTTGAAGAGTCGAACCCTCCTTCTTCAATTAAGGGAAAATCCCACTTTATTCCAGAACCTAAACATAAGAACACTGAACCTCAGCCTAGGAGCAACTTCCTCCCAATAGATTTGGACTTCCGAATATTGCACAACCTTTCAAATTTGCAACAAAGCCTTAGTTTCAGTTCTGAAAGCAGCGGAGACCGAAGACTGTTAATTGTCTGCAGCCAGTAGTAAGGGAGAGAAAACACATACATATGCGTATGTGCACATATGACACACACTCACACGGTATTAAGCTCACGAAAAGCTTTAATTTTTATTTTTTGAGAGGAAGAAAGAGAGAGAGGGAGCACACAAGCAGAGCTTGATCTCCGGACCATGAGATCATGACCTGAGCCAGAATTAAGAGCCGGACACTTAACGCACTGACCCACCGATGTGCCCCACGAATCGTCTTTTTCAGTAGCCACACTCTCCCTTCTCCTTGTGAACTTACTCACACAGCGGCGCGGTGCTCTGAAGAGGGCCCTGATGCTGACCCCGTGAGCAAGAAGAGAAGAGCAAAGGAAATGAGCAGGTGACGAGGGGACTTCAGTTCCTCCGGACTAGAAGTCAACCACGGCATTTCATAATTACGAGGATATTCTCACATGTGAGCAGGAACTGGATTTGAAAAAAAAAAAAAGTGCTGAAAATGTATATTGGAAATTCAAGGAGAATCTCCGTGGATCCCAAGTTCCACAGAAACGGTCCTACAAAACATCTCTTCCATTCAGGCATTAGGATGTCCCTGGTTGACACCACTCAGGGGGACCCTCAGCCACCTCGAAGGAGCCCCAGCCCTCCACAGAGCCGCAGGCCTACCCGTCAGGGACTCCAGGTCAGGATGGGGAGTCGGGTTGGTGTCTGAAGGGGACACTGAGGAGAGGAGCGTGGGTGGGAGTCCACTGCCCCCCTTTTCCCAGGAACAGCTATGCTGGGGCTTATTTTATGTAACAGGATTGCCAGGGGCATACATTTGGGAAAAAAGAGTTTTCACAGTTTCATTAACTGGGGGGAAATCTGGCATCCACCGGGCTGGGTAATTTTGTAAGCATTCAAGCTTAAATCACTCTTAGTGGTTTGATCTTAGTGTCTCCTCCAGATAATTTTTTGGCCTTCTTGATAAAGCATCTTAGTAAAAAAAAAAAAAAAAAAAAAAACGGGGGGGCTTCTAACTCCATTAGTCACAAAGAATGAGATTTTTAAAAGCATCTTAATGTCCCTTGAGAGGCAAAATCCAAACTGGCGTTGAATGCGGCCATCCAGAACAGCTACTTCTGGGACACTACCAGATTCTGGAACCCTCTGACCTATGTCAGCACTCGAGGGGAAGATACATTTGTCCCGTTCTAGGGGTTCCTTTCCTAGCTGCATTTGCTGGAAATTTCTAGAATGCCTCATTTTTTTTAATAAACAAATTTTAGCATCTTCTCCCCTGACCTGCCTTATCTTATTAGTAATTCTGACAAACTACATTTATACAGTTCCTCCAGAGCATATGGAATATACTTGCAGGCTTTCTCTCATTTAACCGTCCATCTTATCAAAGGAAGTACCAACCACATCTACCAGTCCTTCTCTAAAATTATCTCCTTACATATGAAAAAAATAAATCAACAGAAGAGAGAAAACACTGGGACAGATATTAGACTTTTTCCCATTGCAAATTATCTTGCCTAGCCGGCTGTCTGGGAACTGCTCCAGCTGACCTGGGGTTCTCTTTCATAACAGGGTGTTTCTAAGCCACAGCGCTGGGCAAGCGCACGTGCACGAGAGCTCAGCCACCCCTGTGACTCCCCCCAACTCTTTAGTCGGACATGCATCTAATTTGATGCTAGTCTTGACTGACACTAACGTTTTACAGCAGACTTTTTCAAAGGCACAAGCAACCAAGATGGCAAATTCCGAATGCCTCCTCCTACAGATGGCTGACCCAACACCGTGATAGCAAACTCTCCCGATTTCCCTTTAAGCGGATGCTTAGCTAAGTGCCGGGCACTCCCAGCCCATTTTCGAAAGTGCTTCCTCCCCGGGACGCTTCCCGAACTTGAGGTGATTCACGGGGTTCTTTCTCTGAGACTCCTTCCTGAAAGCCTGAGACTTCTAGCCACGGAGGTGTGGGGCCTTGTGCTCAGCTGCTGCGGTTCTAGGCAAAGCTCACTGGCTGATCGGTGTAAAACGCGGCTCCCGGCAGCCCACCCTCTACCCCGAGCGAGCCTCCACGGACGGTATGGAGAACCACTGCGACCCGTTGCAGCAACGGTGGCTTTTATTTTGACGCCATTTACTGAGCGCACACTCCGCGCCAGGCGATGTAGGGCTTGTGTCTTGCAAGGTCCACAGCAGTTAAAAGCCTCGGGACAGCTCTGAGACAGATAGCAGCCTCCCTATTTTAAAGACAAGCTAAATGAAGACTGAAGTAACTAAATATTTTGACCAAGGTCCCGTAGAAAGTAGAACCTGGGGTCCTACTCAGACCTCTATTACTCCAGGCCTCGGTTCTAGTCTGGTCTCCCCAGACCCTTGGACGCTCATGATGGGGCTCAGTTTGCACTGACGTCTAAGCCACGAGAGCGATCACGAAGGCCCCACTAATTCACGGTTGCTAACGGAGCTTTTGGACTTGGAGCTCTAACAAGATTGTGTATAGTTCACCCTCCCTGTAAGTAGGAGCGAAAAACCTCCTGTTTGTAGTTTTTTCTGTTTATATTTACTTGTTTTACTTTTTTATAGTTATCTGTCTTTTTTATGGGTAGAATTTGCAAATAAATCCTTCACTGAAAAAAACACTTTTATCATTTTACGTTCTCAGATCCTGAAGGCGCCTGTGTCCCAACCCTTCAGGGAGGCCAGGAGAGGACTCTGCACGTTCTTACCAGCTGCATCAACCCTCCCCAAATGCTCAGGAGGAGACTTCAGCTCTCAACAATTTACTATGGCTCCCGAACAGTCTACCATCTTCATATTTTGAAAGGCTCAGTCCCCCCTACATAAGACCTCCCAGATACTATACTTGTGTTTTCAAGTTTGTACTACCGCTCTCCTCATTAATTATAAAGTCCCCACGACGCACTGCCCCTGGAAATCACTGTAAAGAAGTCCCCTTCTTTACAAAACACCCCCTGGATCCCAAGATCCTGTAGTAGTGATTTCCAAATATTGGTGAACAGGTGGTAAATTTAGTAGTTTGCAACCAGATTTTCTCTTTTAATAAACAGAATATGACATAGAATAATATGGAAAATATATCAGTGTGCAATCCATGGCATTAGTTCCCAACCAGGGCTGTTTTCTTCCCCTGGCAGAGTACTGGCAACGTGTAAAGACGTTCATTGTTGGTTGTAGTAACTGGGGGGGCAGGTGCTACCAGCATCCAGTGGGTAGAGGCCGGGAGGCTGCCAAATGTCCCCCAGGCACAGGACGGCCCCACAGTTCGAGAATTATCAAGCCTGGTGCCAACAGTGCTGACGGAGCAACCCTGAGCTATTGTCATGGGAAGTACGGTCATTTCAAACTTCTATCCTGTCACTGTGTTTGTGTGCATGTGTATGCATGTGTGAGTATGTGTGCAGGACTTTGTACATGTGTGAATGTGTGTGAGCGCACGTGTGTGCATGTGTGAATGTATGTGTGCATGTGTGTAGGAGTGTGCACGTGTGTGAGTGCATATCTGCATGTGAGAGTGCCTATGTGTATGTGTGTGGGAGAGTGCATGTGTGAGCACACGTGTGAGCGCACATGTGTATGCACATGTGAGTGTATTTGCATAGGAGTGTGTACATGTGTGAGTGCATGTATGTTAGTGCATGTGTGGGTGTATGCATGTGGGAGTGTGTACATGTATGTATGCATGTGTGAGTGCACACATACTGCTTTTTAAAAAGATTTTATTTCTTTATTTGAGAGAGAGAGAGAGAATGAGTGAGCAAAGGGAGAGGGGGAATCAGATTCCCTGCTGAGCAGGGAGCCCGACGTGGGACTTGATCCCAGAACCCCTGGATTGTGACTTGAGCTGAAGCAGCTGCTTAACTACCTGAGCCACCCAGGTGCCCTTCACATACTGCCTTGGAATGGGAAATTAACAATGAATTCTTATTTTGTGATGAACCGTAAAGGTTTGCCAAACGCTATCTTTGAAACACCCACAGATATTCATCTCTGTTGGCAGAACAAAGTTCGCGATGGCCATGGGTGGGAGGAAAGAGGAGAAAGAACAGGGTTCTGCAGACTGTCCAGGTCTGCATCCCTGGGTAGGGTGGGGAAGGCCACCTACCCTGACACCTGTGGTTCTTCATCTCCAGAACCGTTTCTAACAGGACCTCCTCATGGGGATGCTGGTGGGGAAGGAATGAGGAGACACGTGGACATTTGTCCCAGGCCTCAATCAGCACCTCCCAGACAGTAAGTGCTCCATAAACACTAGCTACTATTACGAACATCTTTTTGACCCTGGACCTTCAGATGAAAGCTGCTCATAGGCAGGAGTCAGCAGCCCGAGGGGAAGGGCTAGAACCCTCAGTCAGAATCACCTGGTCTCAAACACTGCCAGTGGCCACTTCTTTCTTCATCAGTCTGGTCAGGTAACTCCATCTGCAGCTTATTAGTTTATTCAACAATGAGTTAGCAATAAAAATGCCTACCCTCCAATGCTTTTAGGGATTATGTGAAGTAAGTCACATGACAAGTAATATACATATAAATTCAATTAATATTAATCCCCAGACCCTTCTCGAGTAGTAAGAACCTAACAAGGTAGCTGTCACCTAACTGGTGTTTAAGAAGTTGATGCATCATCTAAAAATTCTCAGGTGCTAACATATCCTTTCTGTCATAATGTGTAAGCTCCCATTACAATAGGAATGACGAGGCACAGAATGGAAGGACGTGAAGAACAAGGGCCCCGTTTCTTGCATGTGGCCTGCGCTTTTACATGTGCTGGGAGAGCAAAGTCCAGCTCCTAATGTGCTTCTCCCTTCACAGATGAGACAGAAAAGAACTGAGCAGGGAAGAAGGACAGAAGGCACCTGGAGCCAGAGCCAGGGACCCTGGCCAGGCCTGGGGCCACCCTCGCCTCTCACCCGACAGGCCCTGAGGGCCTCAGTCATAAATTAAAAGAGCAGACTAAATTGTGTCCAAGTTCCCACTGAGTTTTTAAAATCATTATAACCAATGAAAATCTGAGACTGTTCCTGAGAGAGAAGGCTGGCAAATGGTAGAACCAGACCCAGAATTCTGACTGGCAGCTAAAGCCACGCTCCTTCCTCATCGCCCATGCATGCCCCACTCAACAGAAGGGCACTTGCCAAACACTTAAGACCCAGGCAAATTTTCACCCTTAAAAAAGATGAGTTTGTATAAGCTGGTACTCTGGAAAGAGGGCTCTAAGGCAGCATCAACAAAAACCCACCAAGTGTTTCCTGATTTACAGATTAAAGCTTTTGGTCAAGGACTATACATGACCCAACACATTTTGTTTAAACCAAATTATAACAGTGGGTTCTTATCTGTGTCATTTTACAAAAGCACATTTCCTAATTTTTGAGAAAGCAGCTGACTTCATAATAACAATACTGATAAGATTTGAAACAACTGAATTTTGAAATTTTGTCCCTTGTTGTATTGCCCGTGGTTTCAATGATGCCTTTGCCTTCTCAAACAGCACACTATGAAATTGCACAAGGCCTGACACTTTCCTATAAGGAAACTCCCCAGCCCTTCTGGAGAAACGCCCCCAGCAGAAAGCAGCTGGCTTGGGAGATTTCAACCTATCTGACAAATCAGCAAGAAGCACATAGACTCAATCCAACTTCAGTGCACTGGCCATCACTCATGTACTTTAAGTCTCTGAGATGCCCCCAACAATACAGCATAGAGACAGGCTCCGTGATTGGCCTGCAAACCCCTCCCAGTCCCAGTCCCCAGGCCACATGGTCCAGGACCCCCTACCCTGACATGCCAAGTCCTCCCACATCCCTCTGCTTTCAGAGATAGCATTCCTTCTGCCTGGAATGTCTTTCCCCCTTCTCTGCCTGTGAACACCTTAGTCCCTTTCAAAAGGCTCTTCTCCAGGAAAACAGCCCATCACCCACCCCACCGCCCCCAGTCAACATCGTGGCTCTCAGCAACCTTCAGTATCTTTCCTGTAAGAGCTCCCCTGCCCCACGACTTTGAATGCACATTTATGTCTTCTTCACGGAGCTGTGACCTCCAAGAGGGGAGGGGCTGTCCCGTTCAGCACTCTGGCCCCAGGACGAAGCTTCACTGTACATGAGTCACTAGCTCCACGCTGTCTTCTGTTAATAAGGAGATGCAAAAAGGCCAGCGTCGGACCTCCTGTGTTTTCTTGCAGGAGTCTTACAGTCACCAACTTTATGAATTAATATGAGTTTCTAGAGGGCAAAAAATGTCTCGATTATGTGTGCATCTGCCAGCACTTAGCACAAAGCCTATCCCATAACAGGTACCTGTTAATGTCTGAAGTGACAAAAGGAAGGAAGGTTGAGCACTGTTATAATCCTGGTTCATCGCTGGCTGGACTTTGTCTGCCTTGGTCAGATCTGGCCTTTTACAGGCTCCTCGTTAAATAATTAATCAAGGCTTGCGGGGGGCCTGGGAGCTCAACAAACCGGTCAGCCTGGCTTGAGTTATGCTCTGGTTTGTAAAGAATTTTCTTCTGTGCAAACATCACATGTCCCAGGAGTGAACCTCAGGAACTGATGTCCTGGCCTTCTCAAACACCTTGAAGGCATTTTCCTGGGATAATATAATTTTTCCATATTAATTTTGACACCGTAGTGCAATTAAAACATTATCTGCCCCACAAGAAATGAAAAGCAGTTGAGATAAGTCAGGTTGTCTCGGTCTTTCCTGTGTCAAACCTATGAGACTGGCATCTTCAAAAACTGACTATCAGCTGTAACTTCTGCCTGTACTTTTCTCTTTTCGACTTTAACCAGCGGGGAGGCCTTCGTACTAACATTCATACATCAGCAGCTATTCTCAAACTACGGTCTTGGGACACATATTCTCAAGGTGATCGTGCGAACGAGGAGCTCGTAGGTCATATTAGTCTGAAGGTTTGCAGGCTCTTCAGGGCCTGGCAGCACGGCTGTCTGCTTACGTCCACTCTGTCCCTATTTCCCAGACTGGCCAGATGCAGAGCTGCGGAACGCACTTGGAAAACACTGCTCCAGGAGAGAGGCCAGCAGGCTCTCGCAAAGCGGACTCTCTCAGGCTTCGCCAGCCACACAGAGCACTGTCTCACTGCCTTCTCCTGCCTGGTGTTACCCTTTTAAGGACATTGTCTACAACACTTTGAGAACATTAAAGGCGTCTTAGCTCATGGCTTGTACAAAATCAGGACAAGGGCTGGAGGGAGCCACAAGCAGCATTTTGCCTATCTTTTTTTTTAGCATTTTGCCTATCTTGTTCCAGAATATTTTCCCCTGACAACCAGCTGTCGGGTGAACTTGAGTCACATCGCTTCTAAGAGCACCGAGTTTGAACTATCCTTGACCAGCTTCCTTGTGGAAGACACTGGGAATTGTTAGTTCTCATAAAAGCATTTCCCGGGCAGTCCCAGTGCAAAAACGAAAATAATGAGCATTACTGTAAGACTGAAAATTGTGTTTTGATCCTCTCTGCATGTCCAGTACAGTCCTATGTGCCATACGTGGGTCATCACAATCCTGCAGGGCACAGGCTGGTGAATGTGGTACCCAGACCTGCTCTCTGTCCACACACTGCACACCTTGGGCCCCTGCACAATCCTGTCTCGTGACCAGAAGACTGAGGAGCCGTAGACCATGGCGGATTCCACCCAGTTTCCCAGAAGCCTTAGCATACAGAGCAGTGAGTGAGCCCCACACCAGGGCCACCTGCTCAAAGAACTGTCCCCAGCCACTGACCAGCTGCTCTCGCCAGGCCTGGCTACAGGCTTTTTCCCACAGAACCGTGTCCAATCAAGGTCGCTGGAATCAAAAACACCTGGGTTCAAATCCTGTTTCCATCGTAACACTGTTTGTGCGATCTTGAACATGTCAATAAATCTCTTTAAACCTCAGTTTCTTGACCCAAAATGTGGTGCTACCGCCTCCCTTGCTGTATTGTTGGGAGGGGCTGGTGAGACCCGGGTGGGAAAGGTGTGTACCACCTGGACAAAGAGCATGAGAGCAACTGCTTGTCCCCCTCAACAGCCCTCTCTGAAACCCCTCTCTGCTGCCAAGGATGTGGAGCACAGGGAGACGAGGCTTCTGGCCTGCCCCACCCTCCAAGGCAGCTGCATTTATAAATGACGTGTAAAACAATGCATGTGCAAGACTGGGGAGCACAGGGGGTGGGCAGGATTAATACCAGCCCAGGAGCAGGGGAAGACTTCACAGATACCCTTGAGCTAGAATCCTAAGGGAGAAAATGAGATCTGAGCAGCTGGAGAGTGGAGCAAGTCAATCTTGGGCAGGAGAGGGTAGTGGGAGTGAAATTCTGTGTGCAAACTCTTTAGGGCAGGGGCCCTCACCTGAACGGAGACGGTAAGGCCGCTGGCTCACTCCCAAAGCCAAGGGTGTCTGTGGGACAAGGGGACACAGGGCATGGATTATTAATAGCACTTCTCTGCGGGGCCAAACATTCTAATAAACGCCACTGTCACCCGTTTGCCCGCACCAGACGGTAACCAACCTCAGATAAATGAAGTTGGCGCCTGCAAGATTTATGACACACTTCTGTGCTTAGCACTGTTTAATCAGGAAGTTAACGTATTACGGTGTAAAATCCTTTACAAGCATGTACAAACAGAGAGCCACCATTAGCGCTCTGCCAGGCCCAGGGGGTCCAACAGCCCCAGGAACTCACGAAATACAGCAAGGGGGGAGCCTCTTGCTGGCTGGCGGTCTGCGTCAGCCAACAGCATCGGGGTTCCTCTTTTTTCCCTTTTTATGTTTTTTTTTTTTCTTTCTGAGTGTTTTTTCCTTTGTGTTTATTTTTTTCCTTTCCAAGGTTCTCATTTTTGAAGGGGCAAGCTGATAAGCAAGGCCCGTGACCCTGTCTCTAGACCACCCTCCCACCCTCCCCGCCGCACCGCTGAGAGCCAGGAATCAGAGAAGGTAAACGAGGGTCAGGAGGGTGGTGGAGGCCGGTGTCGGAGTCTGAAGTGTTTGGACAAGGCCGGCAAGCATGTGGGGGAATCAGCATGAGGCATCACACCTGGAGGAGGAGAGCCGGGACTCCGGCCCCAGTGCCATAAGCCCGGCTCCACGAAGTCTAGCCGACATCTGGAGTGGATATGGAGAGACGCAGGCGGCCCTTGCTGGCGCGCCGCTCTACCTTTGTACTTTTTGTTGCAAATTGAAAAGCAAAACAGACATCAAGGATATATTTATATAACTGTCTTCAAGTTGCATTTTCTACTCCCATCTGCTGCACATGATAAGTTTCAAGTGTTTTCTAATAAAAAAAAAAAAAAAACTGGGAGGGCGGGTGGAACGGAAAGGAGGACTGGGTGTGCACATGTGTGCCCGAACGCTGCTCCTTATTTGGTGTGGAGACGGTCTTTTTCAGGCTTCATTTAAAAGGAGAAAACATGCAGCGTCGAAGGTTTCACTGTTTTAAGATGTTCTGATATCTTCCGTGCCACACGTATTCACGAATTTGCTTTAAATCAAAGGAAAAAAAAAAAGACTCTATTTCCTAAATTCTTACACCCATGGCTTGGGTGGAGAATGTTGGGGGGAAAGAAGCACATATTTTTGTTGTTAAGTCTTTGGAGGAAAGAGAAATGTGGAGGCGTGAAATGGTGGGGCAAGATATTTAGGGAAAAAATACAGCATCAGATAGAAATACATCAGGCAGACCCAAGATAATTTGGATTTTTCTATGTTTAGGTAAATATGTGAATGCAGATGTGACTGTTGATTATTCATGAATGAACCTGAAGCCTATCAGCCAAGTTCAATGCAGAGCTGGACGGTTCAGTCGCCAGCCAGGACTGAAACCAGCCTTTCTTTTTTATTTTTCCACCAACGGGGAATGGGAGGGAAGACCTAAGATAGGGGGATTCTGTAACTCTTCTTGTACCACTGGACCATGCTTAAACATGAAAAGCAGAGTAGTGAATCACAAGGCAGGGGCCCTGGTGATTTAGGACTTGCTGAAACAAACACAGCAAAAGTCAGGTGTTCTCCGCGTCTCAATCAGCCGAACGCTCTTCTCAGTCTGTCGCTCTGAAGAAGCAAATTGTGTCAGAGGAAAGGCAGACTGTCTGGCTATCAACTGTGCCCCAATCCCTCTTTCTTCTGGGGCTTTTCTCACTGTCCAGGTCAAGACGAGCACCTGCTCATCAGGAAGTGCCCGACGACAGCCCTGGGCAGAAACGTGCACTTTCAGCAGCTCTTCATAAATGACAGACATTGTCACTTTTGTCTGTGACCCGGTCACACCTGCATGTCGCACGCGGCCTCTGACCCCGGCCTAGGTCAGCCCCTCACGCTCTCCCACTAGGGCCGCAGACTCGGAGTCCCTGCCGTCAGGGTTCTTCCTACGTGCACTGCCCAGCGACGAGACTTGTCCCAGCGTGCTCCATCTACTGGTTATCTTGGCTTCACCTGGATCGGCCCCGCACGTCAACAGGCAGAAGGACGCTGACAGTATTTGCCCAATGCCTACTATGCACCTCATTCTAGGTCATGAGTTTAATGTTTGGGCTACATTTCTCTCCTCCTGGGAATATGCAAGGAATTCCTGGGTTCTGTCTCTTACTATACTTTCTTTTCTTTTTTTTTTAACATAAATTCAATGAATTAACATATGTAGCATTAGTTTCCAAGGTGGAGGTCGGTGATTCATCAGTCTTATATAACACGCAGTGCTCATCACATCACGTGCCCCCTTAATGTCCATCACCCAGTTACCCCGTCTCCTCACCCACCTCCCCTCCAGCAACCCTCAGTTGGTTTCCTATGGTTAGGAGTCTCTGGGGGCACCTGGGTGGCTCAGTTGGTTGGGCTGCTGCCTTCGGCTCAGGTCAGTATCTCGGGTCCTGGGATCAAGCTCCACATCGGGCTCTCTGCTTCTCCCTCTCCCTCTGTGATCTCTTATTGCTTTCTCTCTCCCAAATAAATAAATAAAATCTTCAAAAAAAAAAGTCTCTTATGGTTTGTCTCCCTCTCTGGTTTCGTCTTATTTTATTTTTCCTTCCCTTCCCCTAAGATCTTCTGTTTTGTTTGTTAAATTCCACTTACTGTGCTTTCTCCTCTGCATTTCTTCGAGTTCATTTCCATATGTAAACTTGAGCATAAAACATTCTTGCAGGGCTAAAGATGATAGGCGTAATGATGACAACAATTTTCAGGGTCACTGTCTGTCCTCACTGTGGATGACACTAAGCCGCACACCTGCCCCACGTATTCAGGCTAAGGAACCGCTACTCTCAGGCCACATACAACATTTTGCTAAAATAATACACATCCTCACTAAAATTATATGGCTACATTTCTTTGAGATGGCATAGAATTCTATTTCCACTCTTTTCACTATGAAGTGAAAAGAAATGCCCAAAGTCATAAAATCGGACTTGATATTTCCTTTTCCCACGAAGGTAAAAACCAACAGCATAAAGAAGTGGACAGGTTTGCAGGGTCAGTTGAAGCCCCATGTCTCGGAAGCCCCGCCCCTGTGCACCACCCTCCAGAGGCACCGAGGCCAGCGGGGCTGGCCAAACACCTGTGGCAGAGACAGCACAGGACCCCTCTCTGTTCTGGCCCAGGCGATGAAACAGAAAATCCAGCAGGAGACTCTGTGTTCATTTCCTTGAGCTCTGCTTGTCCAAACAGACGGAAGCTGCCTGTAATAAGGGAAAGTGAACTCTGGGTTCCCAGTACCGGCAATGAAAGCAGACCCCACACTAATGCCTCCTGACCATGCATGCTGCGCCTCGGTTTTCTCCTCTGAAAAATGGGGATGAGAGCAGCACTGCCTTTCTGGATTTCTGGTAAGGATTCAAGGGGACAGAACACGTGGGCATTGGGACAGCACCTGACACTTCGGGGTTATCCAGGCCATGGGAGCTGTGAGCAGGACGGGTGATGGTTACCTTCAGCATCTCTGGGGCCTCTGAAGGGAAGTAGAGGCAGGAGTTAGCTCTGACCCGAGGGCTGACTCGCACAGACCAGGAGATTTGCTGCTCAAATGCTCGCCCACTGCTCGCCCACTGCAGCCCTCACCCCAGAAGCAAACGCGAGGCAAAATCCAAACCTCACTCATAACTACAGTGATTTTCCACTGAGTCTATACGTCATTTTAAGAGCTACTTTTGTTTTAGGAGAACAAAAATTGTTAATGTTGGAGAAACAGATAAAAACAACTCCTATGATTCTGAAATCTGAAAAGAACGAAGTCTCTGTATTTATAAGAAGCATGTATATAGGGGCGCCTGGGTGGCTCAGTGGGTTGAGCCTCTGCCTTCAGCTCAGGTCATGGTCCCAGGGTCCTGGGATCGAGCCCCGCATCGGGCTCTCTGCTCAGCGGGGAGCCTGCTTCCCCCTCCCTTTCTGCCTACTGCTCTGCCTACTTATGATCTCTGTCTGTCAAATAAAAATTTTTTTTTTTAAAAAAGCATGTATATGTATTTATAGTAAAATAAAAATATGTTAAATATATGCATATTTATGCACACGCGCGCACACACACACACACACACACACGGCATTTTTACCTTTGGGCCCGGGTCTATCATATTTTCTGGTGCCCTGTTAGTTGTGGGAAGCGTTACAATCACATCAAAGTTTATATCTTAAATCATTTTCCCCAAAGGTTCAACAGACACATTGCTATTTGGCCATGAACTCTGGTTGTTTCTCACTGACAAAATTTCCAGCTTTGCTCAATTTCCAAAAGAATGTTGTGAAGCGTTTGGACTCTTACTTAAACCGTGTTTGTCCAAAGAGGTCAGCATGAAGCCTAAAAAGATTTCTGACCCAGCAAACAGCAGGCGTGGCTCAGTCGTCCTGAGATAGTCATGGAAAACTACAACACCAGACGTTAATACTGGGTCTTTCTGGGGGCGCCCAAAGCCCACGAAGCAACAGAACAAAACCAGAACAAGAAAGTAAGAAATCAAAAGGCTTACACGGCCAAAGAGGAAAGAAGACAGCTCTGTTGTGGTGCCAGTAAGCACGGCAGCAGGGAGAGTCCGGGCGTGCAGGGCGCCCCTGAGCCCGTACTCTGCCAGCCCCCAGCTGTGGGACAGGGAGAAAGTCACTTGACTACTCTCTGCCTCTGCCTCTTTACCTGTAAAATGGGAATAAAAATACTAACTGTTGGCACACCTGGGTGGCTCAGTCAGTGAGTTAATCAGTCTTTGGTTCGGGTCATGATCTTGGGGTCCTGGGATAGGGCCCCTAGTCCGGAGCTCTGGTCAGCGGGGAGCCTGCTTCTCCCTCTGCCTGTTGCTCCCCTGCTTGTGCTCTGTCTCCTCTTTCTCTCTCTCTCTGTGTCAAATAAATAAGTAAAATTTTAAAAAAAAAAGTAACTGTTTTAGAGTCTTGCTCTAAGGATTAAATGATTTAATGTATATTAAGTGCTTAGTGCAGGGCCTGGCATAAAATGTGTTTAGTACATTTTTGCAAATAGAATAAGGACTGAAAGGAATTGTTTCCAGCACTCACGAGGTTAAAATGCAGAAGCTAACGGCAGCTTGACTGGGCTGGGGAAAGGCGTGAGCGGTGACTGCTCAGTGGGGACAGGGTGTCTGTTCGGAGTGTGGAGAATGTCTTGGAACTAGACAGAGGTGGTGGTCTCACAGTACATTGTGAATGTACTAAATGACACTTTAAAATGGTCTATAGCTAATTTTATGTTACCTTAGAGAGGAAGCCCTACACTCAAGCATGACCCTAAACAGGCCAAAAGGTCAAAGCCAGTGGCCTGGCCTCTGTGGGCTATTCCTCAGGGCCTGAAGCTGGCAGGGAGCCTTGCCAGGCCAATTCAACGATTTTTTTGTGTGCTGCAACTCGCTTGGGTCCCCCCAGAGTCATAAAATACTGAGTTTAGAGAAGAGACACTCAAGATCTGGCCTCTCTGCCTGTCTAGGACTCAAAACGAATGGTTACTTCCTTAATGTCCTTCAGAGGTCTAAGAACACAATTCCTAAAGGTCCTTCCCTTAGGGAATGGGTTCTTCATATTCAAATTAAGTAACTTAATGCTCCTGGTGCTATTAGTAGAAGGCAGAAGAACCGCTGTCGCCCACTAAGGCCCAGAGAAGCAGTAGAGGCCTCCCCTGTCCCCAGCCAACCAGGTCAGCTTTTTTCAAAGGGAGAAGGGGGTAGCAGCTGATCCCGGCACACGTGCGGATGACAGGGCCGCTCCCAGGGCTTGGGAACGAGGCACAGATCCAACAAGCAACCAGGGAAAGCTTGCAAGCGCACTTTACCACTCAGAGCCCCTAGCAACACCTTCAAGCAGCATGTGCCTTTCAGCTGACTTTCCAGAGCCCCACCCTCAAGGCCCCCAGCCTGCTCAGCTCTGGTCCCCCGCCGCAACGCTGGCTAGGGCAAGGCTGCTCTGGCGGGGCTACCGCGCCAAGCAGCAACGGGAGCCAACAGATGTCTCCACATGCCAGAGACAGTCGTGAAAGCATCCTTCTCTCATTTCTAAGCTCCATTCAGAGGTGCTCACTTTATACGGGGCTGTTCCCCCAAAAAGTCTTCATCGTTAACACTCTTGCTCCGTAAACATTTGCTGAGGACCATCTTCGCATCGAGCACTCGTGTGCTAGGACTTAGACGTAAAAATGATTTGAAAGTGATCATTACCCAGTTTGGAGGGGAGGAGCTGTGTAAAAAAGGTGAGTTTATAATACAGTGTGACAAGTGTGATGATGGAGCTTCCGCAGGCCACAGAGGATG
The DNA here is from genome assembly GCA_004024625.1 of Mellivora capensis. Lineage (NCBI taxonomy): Eukaryota > Metazoa > Chordata > Mammalia > Carnivora > Mustelidae > Mellivora > Mellivora capensis. The sequence continues at coordinate 47,655 of PISX010010869.1, read as the reverse complement.
GTGCTCCCAACTCTGTCGGGGCATCGGCATCGGGAAAAGTGGGGTCGCACCATCCTGAGATGTGGTAGAAAGAAAATAAACAGGAAAGATGTTTCTTAAAGTGATTTCCAACAGAGGTGACCCACAATATTGTATGACTTGGAAAGGAAATGTTTTAGAATATTTAAATTATTTTCTCATCACTGAATTTTGCAAATCTTTTAAATGGATTTAAATCACTCATGGAAGAGAATAAAGAGGAAGTAAAAGAGGACAGAGGAGGAAAGAGGGAGACTAACGTCCCCCATCTCAAGCACAGGGCACGGCACGCAGAGAGGCATGGGAGTGACCTTGCTCTGAGTACAAGGGACCTGCGTAAGGACAGGAAATTGACTGTAAGAATGCAAGAAGTTTCAGGCCCATTAATGGCTAAGACATTGAGACTGTGTGTGTGCTTGTGTGTGCATGTGTGTGTGTGTGTAAATGGAACTGACTGGGACTCACATGGTGGAGTCCTTCCAAAATAGCTCTTCTCAGCCTATTTTACATAAGGTTCTAGAAACTATGTTCTGAAAGCAGCCAAGTCACCAGGGTAAAAAGGAGCCTAAAACGAAGCCACTGTAAGATGACTGAGGGAACTGATGTGTCTTGGATGCAGAAGAGAACACCTCCAGGAGGCACGTGGCTGACCGCTGACCTCTACCAAAAGTGCCAAATAAACATTTCACCCCACTGGTGAGAGCAGATCATGACAGGGAAAGCCTCTTGGGAGGTTCAGCTATGTGTCCATCGGAGGTGAATGGAGAGGGAAGGGCCCATCCTCCACCCACCAGAGAAGGGAGCTGTACCCTATGCAAAGTTGAACCCGTGTCTAAGACCACCTTTACTTCTCCGGGCTGTGATTCCCACTCATCTAACTGGACATTCAACAGCCTCAAATTTCACCAGGAGTGAAAGAGGAGCACCAAAATCACTGTTTTCCGATGGCGGTGCCTGCTTCTTTGGAAGGGGTCTCTCGGAAAGCCGTCGATGGGAATGGAGCCCTCACTGCTGGAAGGCAGCCCACGATGAAAGGGGCGTCTGCAGATGCTTTATTCAAATTCCATGAAGGTTTAGAAACCTTTAAAACACGCTGGTCGGGTTGAGATTCTGTCTCCTCCCCTCCCCACTTCAAACAAATTTTCAACTGATCCGAAGCCCGAACAGGAATCTTACTGCAGCTGCCCATATATCTCTCTGATAAAATTTCCTGCCCCTCTCAAAATGCCCTACAGAGCAGACCATGGAAAAAGTTCTTGCTTCAGAAGAACGATTGTCTGCTGTAGAAATAAAGTCATGCCATTCCTATGAAATCTATAAACTCGAAACAGGGACAGAACTAGTGGTTGCCAATAACTTTAACTTCATTTATCTATATTTGGCAAAAATTGTGCTGCAGCTGGAGATGAAATGCTGAGCAAATCACTACAGAGACGTGAGCTCCAAACAGCAATTACTAAGCTGTGCTGCCTCGTGTAAGATTTCACTTTTGTTTATTATATTTAAAGCAACGCTCTAACTCTGTACAGTACAGACGCATTGTCTCCAGCAATAGCTGCTCGTGGGGGCATCTCCCCCTCGCTGTCTGTCCACAAAGGTGCTCTCAGGGAGGCAGAAGGTCTCTCTTGTGGTCACGTGAGCAGAGCCGAGATGGCGGCCCTGCCACCAAATGCACCTCTCTTTTGTTCATAATTAGAAGAAACTATTCTTGTGTTCGACTCAAACTTGGCTTATCACATACTGTGCACAACTCTGATGATGCCTCTTTTTTTATCAGTGCAGATATTGATAATTATAATTGGCAGGCTGGGGAAGAAGGATATAAATATCCATCAGCTGCCACAGAGCAGAGAAGTAGGGGGCTGGGGGGGGGGGAGGTGGCAACCTACACGTCGGAAAGGGGCTGACAGGGGAAGATGGATCCTCACAGCCATTGTCTACCAGCCAACATCTGGTTCTTATAGTGGGTGATGATTTTCATAGAATCACAGAAATTAGAGATAGAAAAGACCTATTAGGTCATCTAGCACAGCTCTCTGCCAGTATAGAATTGTTCTCTGTAAAAAAGACTACCTCTTTGTTCTCATAAAAAGCTCTGATACTCTCGAATGGCTTCCCAACAGAGGATGGCTTTAAGTGGACTCCAGAGGTAAAGGAGTTGAAAAATTATTAAAAACCTAACTCTGTGCAACAATAGCCTTTTATGTGTTTTATAAGACATGGCAAGATGGAATGTTAGCGATTAACAGAACCTCGGACAAATTCCACTAGGATTGTTCCAGTTCGATTAAGAGGAAACTTCGATTAAAAAAAAAAGAAAGAAAGAAAGAAAGAATAAAGAGCAGGCCAGGCCGTTATTGAAGTTACTCTTTAATCCAGTCTTAAAATTACTTCCAAAAGTTGGATTCTTCGAAATTAAACATACTTTTTTTAGTGAACATTATTTAATTTTCTCATGTAATGACATCCTTCCTCATCTTCTGACTTACCAAATAAATTAACCTCTATTTTTGAGGCAAATATCCCACCTGATGTGTCCAACACTACTTTTTCTCTTCAAAATGTTACTTACAAAGATTTGCCTGATCTTGCCCCTTATCTGTCCTGGTTTATTAACAAAGGCACCGAACTTTGTATTGATTTGATTTCTAGTTCGGATTCATGGTCCTTACGTGGGTAGATCTCCACCTTGAGAAAACCTCCGATTCTTGGACTGCAGCCTAAACTTTCTACTCAGTACGAGCCAGACCTAATTAAGTTTGCTATCACTGGCCCCTTCTCTTGCATTAGGCAATAACTTCAGACATGTTCATGATATTTTGCTCACCAGATATGACACAATAAATACCAACTCAAAAAGTGGGATTTAGCCTACTGGAGGGATGTGGCTCAAAATGGCAAGGAAAAGAAAATGTTCCCTGAATCAAGTAAGAAACACTAGCTAGTAGGAATGCAAATTATTAATTTCACTCCTTTCATCCATTGACTATCATCATCCCACATTAATTGACTGAGTCACACCAGCATCTGAAGAATTTTATGACACAAATGAAGCATTTCTTTGCAGTTTCCCAAAGGAACAGCTTCCTTCATACAATTAAGTGATCTTTTGTTTGAGGGCATGGTGATAAGACAAGAATTTTTGGTATTATTACTTATTGTTATTACCATCATCAGAAAGAATTTAATTGGAATCTATCTGATATGTGACAGACAAAGGCAGTTAAATGGTCATAGTTATTCTACAGTAAATAGTTTTCGAGAACTTATTATACACAAAGCACCATGCTGGAAGAGGGCATAGAAAGTTGAGTATGACACAGCCTCAGTCTGTGAGAAGATAATATGATGAGAGACAGAGAAAAGCGCCTGCTCACGATCCAGTGTGACAAGAGAGGCACATCCAAAGCAAGAAGGAAGAACAGAGGAAGGAGCCGGTAGCTTAGCCTTGCCTTCCAGAAACCCACACACTAGCGAGGGCGACAGTGATGCGCACATGTGGGCGAACAGCCTACAGAATGCAGATACGGAATATGGACAGTCTTCAACGAGCGCTTCCATAACCAAAACCCAGAGGGGCAGCTTGTGGATCGGAAACATATTCCTGTTTCGCCTTAAATCAGGAGGGACCTTAAGTCGGGGCACAAACCAGAAATCTGGAGAACCAGGTCCCATCTGCTCCGCCACACGCCACCGAGTCCCTTTGTGCAGGTCACTCATGTATTCACTCACTATATTTTTTTTAGTAAACACTTTATTTTGTAGATCAGTGTTGCATCACAGCAAGACCGAGAGGAAGGCGCAGAGATTTCCCATATGCCCTCTGCTCTACACACACACAACAGACTGCCCCCATCAACATCCCCACCAGAGCAGCACCTTTGTCTCAATCGATGAACACAGCTTCCTACAACACGGGCACAGAAGTGTCTACTCTGTCCTGAGGGCCACATTAGACAGCATTCCAGCCTGGAACGTGTAATCCGAATGCATTCCTGGAGAAATATTATCCTGAGTGCTAACTCTAACATTGTCTTAACTATTCACCCATGTTCAAACAGAGTCAGAGATACTAACTTGGTGTGTTTCTGCGTATCCTTTTTATTTTATTTATTTGAAAAGGAGAGAGAGAGAGAGAGAGGATGAGCGGGGAGGAGAGAGACAAGCAGGCTCCCCACTAAGCAGGGAGCCCGATACAGGGCTTGATCCCCAGGACCCTGGGAACATGACCCACGCCAAAGGCAGCTGCTTAACAGATGAGCCTCCCAAGCACCCCCTATGTACCATCATTATGCATTCTTCCCATTTATCCCTCAGGCATTCAGTATGCGCTTACTGTGTGCTACAGCCTGGGCGAAGGACTGCAGGGCATACAAAGATTCCTTTGAGTGGGTGGTCTTGAAAGGGCTTCATTTTAGAGCAGGTGCTTGTGGCTATCTTTTTGTGATCTGGGTTGGTTCTGTGTCTAATTCTGCTAGGTTTCTCATGGGAACTTAAACATAACAAACCATGTGGCCCTCTAAGGATCACTCTGAAGAGGCACGAGTATGAACACCTTTTCTCCCCTACTCAGAACCGCCACAGGTCCTGTTGCAAGAGGGCTGGCTCTTTTGGGATGTCCTTGGTAACACACACCTAGCCCAGAATTCTGAGAAGCACGGTTTTCTGCTTCTAAGAGAGTCAGTCAAAAGGTGAAGTCACCTGTCAAATTCCAAAAGGATTTTCCACCCAAAATCAATTTGGACCCAGTGTTTATTCCACCGGGGAGACTCCCTTAACCCATGAAATAGTATCACAAACTAGCATTTTCCCGTTCTCTCTTTTTTCTCTGTGGAAAATGCAATCCACCTTGAGGAATTCTGGAGCACACCCTAACAAGAGTTCCTTGTTCAGAACTTCCAGCTTCATGGGCTGGCAAATAATGCTTCTTAGGTCTTTCCTGATGTTTCCTTTTTGGTTTTTCAGGATAGAAACCTCAACTCATTCTCTTTTTAATGGTAAATTATTGCAAGGGTACCAAACGGATCCGATCCAAGTGGAAAACGAGCAAAACTGAACCCTGGCTGAAGTTACAGAAACAATGTCCTACCATCCTGAGGGCAAGAACCTGGAAGCTGAGCCATTCTGAAACTGCTTTCTGGAGTTATGTCACTCTTTTCTTGTCCTGTTTCTTGGGCTTATGTTATTTTGGCAATGGACTTTGAATTTCAAGACGGCAAGAACCATGTCTGACTCATCCTTCTGACACCCTCTAAACCCCAGCAACTTGTACAGTTCTGGAAAATGCCGCTAAATACTGAGGGGTGACTGCCCTGATCCAGCTGCACTCCCACCGTCAGTCCTGCAGGTTAGGAGCTTGTGAGCAGTGCGACCCATCGCCAAGGGGCAGATGCCAGACAACTCGCCCATAATGCAACTAGACCCACAGTCTTTATCTTAGCAGCACCACTCTCTAAGTAACAGAGAAGACCAGCCACAAACAGGTGACTGGATCATATCTGAAGACATATGCAAGCCCCCTGAAACCACGCTGATGCTTAGACTGTAAAGAGTTGGGTGGCCTCACCTGAAAAGCCATGCCCCTGGGGACAAGTTACATAAGATCTCAAGGTCTCAGGGGCTTCATCTCTATAACGCACAAGATGAATAGTGGGTATCTGAGGGTCCTTTTAGATCTGAAATTCTTTGATTACATTTCTGTCAAGAATCACTAAACACTGATGGATTGGATTGAATGAGCTGAAAAGCAAAGGTTTACAGTCTAATTCATTTCTATAAAAATGAATTGCCTGCATTTCATTGCTGTGAGAGAGAGTATGGCAAGCTTTTGTCTCAGAAGAAATGGGATTCCTACTCCGTATGGTGGCATAAATTATCTTAGAATTCAGTACAGGGTGTGGGCTAGAGCAAAAGCAGTTCTCCAGCCACCGCGCTGCCGCTTTCTCAGGATGGACGTGAACCCTGCGTCACTGCACGAGGGTTTGTAATGGAGGGGTTTTGTGGAGGTCGAGCAGGCCTTGCTTCCCTCGTTAATGCCACTAGTCCCTGCCACCACCCCCCAAGGACAAAGAGACCTCCCGCAGCCCACCAAATATCCCAGCACTTCCTACACACCACACAAGGCCTGGCTCAGGTGCTCGTCTTTCTAGGAGACTTTCTTCCCCCCACCCCTGCCCCTGCCTTCTCCTGGAACTGCCATTTACCCACAGAACCTTCCTTGCTTCTGGTCAGCTCAGTCATTCCCTCCTCTGTGCTCGCATTGCCCTGGCACTGATCTCCACTCCAGCAAGGCTGGCACTTCGAATTGCTGTTCAGGTAGGAATCTCTCTCCCCAGGTTTGGGTTTTCCAAGCACGGAAAGCTGCCTTTCTTTCTTTCTTTTTTTTTTTTTTTTAATTTCATTTCTTTTCAGCGTAACAGAATCCATAGTTTTACACCACACCCAGTGCTCCATGCAATGCGTGCCCTCCACAATACCCACCACCAGGCTCCCCCAACCTCCCACCCCCCGCCCCTTCAAAACCCTCAGGTTGTTTTTCAGAGTCCACAGTCTCTCATGGTAATTAACCTGTACCTGTGCCAGTCTTACCATCGATGGGTGCATAAAGCTGCTATGAAAACATTTTCTCTTGACCTGAACCAGAGTCATTTGTAGCTCTGCCTTTTGTAACCCTAGTACTGAGAGAGAATCAGCTTCCCAGTACAAAAGCCAGTCTCACATTTGGGAGACTGACCTGACGTAACCTTAAACTGACCCCTTCTTACGACACTAGAAGGACCGAAGTAAAGGCACTAACCTTGAGCAGCAGGTCAAGGTGTCTGAGAGTCAGGACACAATTAGGACACCCCCTTTTCTCTTTTTCTCCTCCCTGTATTTCAGTTGCCAGAATGCATGCCTGTTCTCCACTGGACTGTCCTGTTTCTGAGGCAAGGCCTGTGCCTTCCTCAACCCCATGTCCGGCCCAGTGCACCCCACCACCACCGCTACCGCAGAGTGCGCGTGCAGATCGCATTAGTTAGGCCGAGATTTTATGTAATTGCTAGCATCTTGACCGCTTCCTCTGGGCCAGGCACCACTCCGTGACCTTTATGTGTAATGTTGCATTTACGCCCCGGACAACCAGCTAATGAGGGAAGTGCAGTAGTACAGCAGTCGGGCTGCTCCAGAGAGACAGAACCAACGGTATGTGTGTCTGTATAATAGTGTCCCGCACCATCTATAAGAGAGAGACGTATTTTAAGGAACTAGCTCATGTAATTATAGGGGCTGGCAAGTCCAAAATCGGTGGGTAGGCAAGCAGGCTGGGGACTCGGGGAGCCGCTGACGCTGTAGGTTTGGTCTGAAGGCCACGTGGGGCAGAACTCCTTCTTGCCCTGGGGAGATCCGTCTTTCCGTTGAGGCCCCCACATCAGAGAGCCGTTTGTTTCTCTCGAAGTCAATGGGTTGAAATGTGAATCTCATCTAGAAAAGACTTCCAGCATCTGGGCACCAGGGCCGAGCCGAGCTAATGCATAAAATTAACCTGCACAAGAAGGTACCATCATTACCTGCACTTTCTGGAAGGGAAAAGGAAAGTGCAGATTGTTTTAGTAACTAGTCGCAAGTCACACGGGGACACGCAGCACGAACGGGATCTGAACCAGACAGTCATCCCAAGAGCTCAGCATCTTAAGCCCTGAACTGTGTCACTTTCCTGTGAATCACAGCGTGGTCTTCAGCATCTTGCCACAAGGCTATATATATAAAGGAACACATGGACGTGCACCTCCTCTTTCTGATACCATCAAAGGGATAATGTCCTGAGTCAATGTAGCACTGATCCAGAAATGTAATTCCAGAACAGGATCCAAGAGGATGACTTAGTGTGGTCCCATGATTCTAATCCCAACAACCCGAACCAAGTCAGTGGGCCCTGGATGCCAGACAGAAAGGCATGACCCCTGGAGGCTCATGGATCATCGCCTGTTTTTGCTTTTGCCTTTGTTTCTGGTGAGTGTGCGTTTGTGTGTGTGTGTGTGTGTGTGTGTGTGTCTGCATGTGTGTGTGTCCACACACACACACACACCTGCCCATGCATGACTCTGAAGAAATCCACTGTGGGCTCTCCGGGGACACCAATGACAGATTTCTCTAGTTCATCATCTATTACTATTTTCTGCTGCATAGGACTGAACCCTAAAAGTTTCCTGCACTTGTCCCAAACCTCCAAAATAGTGTCAATTCACTGCAATGGTTAAAAGCAAGGGTTCTGGATTTTAAAAAACTGGGCAAGAATCCCACCTCTGTCACTTATTTGCTAAATACCCTCAGACAAGTCAGTTAATCTCCCCAAGTTCTGGCCCAATCTATATGATGGGTTCCATCAGGACACCCACCTAGGAGGTCACTGAGGGGACTCAGAAGCAATGATGAATGTGAGGAACACAGCCCAGGGCCTGGCACAGGGGCATGCTCAATGGGAAGTGGCTATTATTTTGTAGGATGATCAATGCTTTATCATCAAATTTCCTCACTAAAAATCTTTTAATAGGAAAAAAAAAGTACCTGACAAAGCAATTTCCTCATTAAGACTTTCCATATGCCTTGTGGGCTGCAGAAGAGTCAGAACAATCCCAAGGTCCCTGTAGCCGAGAACCTGTCTAGAGGGGCCCCCCTTGCTCTTCCCACCGCTGACCTCAGCCCAAGCCACTGGCAGAGGTGAACCCCACAGTCATTCACCTGCAGTGGTCAGCTGTGCCGTGCAGAGAGCAGCCCCGCGGCAGGGAGCCTGCAGAGTGTGCTCACTGCTGCTGTCATCCCAGCAGAAACCACTGGACCCCGCTTGCCCCATGCGCGTTCTAGGAGGAGAATCTTGTAAGTGCTCTTCCACAGGGCACTAACTTTACTCAGTCTCTGTAGGAGATTAAGTGACTCCGTCTTCATGGCTCTGACATCATCTCAAATGTATGAACACTGGCCTGGGGTTTAATAAATTTCAGCCATCATCCCTTCTCAACTTTTGCTTGGGTTGCGGTTCCTCTATTTAACAGAAAAGAGTCATGGACCAGATGAAAGCAATTTTCCCACATGGCACCTGCATTTTATTTTCCAGTCTCTCCGAAAAAGACCGCACCTCTCACCTTGCAGCTATCAGGAGCATAGGGAAAGCTGCCATCTACATGGGCCTCGCAGGAAATGATGCACATTCCCCAAATTCTTTGCAGGACAAAGGGGCCTCCCTGTTTCTGCCCCACACTGTGCAAATACAGGAAGTGCTGAGCAGCAGGAAGGGAGGACAGAGACTGTGATGTGTGTCTCTATTACTGGGGACTGGACACCTTCAACACTGGACAAGTTAATGTGGAGCACCTCCTGCATGTTGAGAATGTGCTCAGGGCTGGACTGACAGCATGTGCAAGGGGACCCTGTACCATTCCTCATGGGCCTCACATTTTTGGGGGATCCACAACTAACCACCATAACTGCAATTGGGAGACGGGCTACAGAGAGGATGAGGGCGAGGTATGAGAGAATAAGAACAGGGGGCTGGACTCAGTCTAGAGGTCACAAATGTGTCCCTGGGAAGCGAGCCTTTGACTGAAATCTGCAGTTCACCTGGGAGGAAGCTTGGTAAAGAGTTCAGAGGAGCACTGCAGGCTGGGCTGAAAAAGCTGCGGGACTGACCAGCGGCAGCAGATGCGCCCGTATTCTGGGGACTGAGAAGTGCCAAGCAGCTGAAGCGGGCAGAGCCGGAACACACAGGGCCTGCAGACCACGTAACTGAGGTTCCGTCGTCCTATAGAGCAATTGAGGCCACCGAAGGCTGCAGAAAGAAGTGAAAAGATCGTATTTATCTTCTACAAGTTGATTCTGGCCATACAGAGAAGGAAGTAGGGGAGGCAGGAGCAGATAAGATCTGAACAAGAACTTGCATGGCAAAGCTCACAGCAGCACTATCCATCAGAGCCAGAAGGTGGGGTGACCCCAACCGTCCATCAACTGTGGGACGGACAAGGCAACTGTGATGTACACATACAATGGACTATTCCTCAGACTTAAAAAGGAATGAAGTACTAACACAGGCCCTACACAAAGAACCTGGAAATCATGTTCGGTGGAAGAAGCCAAACAAGAGTGGCCCCACATGGTAGGACTCCATGTGTATGAAACATCCAGAATGGGCCAGGGCACAGACACAGAAAGCAGATCTGTAGTTGTCCAGGGGCTGGGAGGAGGGAGGAACAGGGCGTGACTCCTGAACAGGGATGGGTTGTCCACTTGAGGTGATGAACGATTCTGGCAGGAAGTGATGGTGGTGGCTGTAGGGCACTGCAAATACCCTCAGTGCCCCTGGTCTACACCCTCTGGCGCCACTCCACCCATGCCCACGGCTGCACGACTACATACATGTCGGCCCCAGGGACTCTCCTCCCTGCTTTCAGACCTCATCAGCAATAGCCATGGGGAGCACAGACGGGTCTGTTCCTTCCCCTCCGCACTCCACATCTACCCTGTATCGGGATGTTCTGGTTAGTTACGTTGTGACCATTGTTGTAATAATAACCCGTTCATGAATACAGCACCTCAGTGTTTACAGAACATGCTCATGTCTATTGTATTTCTTCTAATCAGCAACCTTTAAAGTAGATTATTATTAACTCCATCTTACAGATGAGCAAATTGGGTTCAGAGAGGTTAATTAACTTGCTTAAGATCCTACTGTGAACAAATATGAAACCAAAAATTGGAATGCAAGTCTTTGGCCTGCAAGTCCAATATTCTTTTCACAATATCACCCCTTCCATTCTAGAAAACCAGATCTCCACATATCTGCCCCATTTTCACCCCAATAATGTGAAAATTCTATCTCCCTTCAAACAGAGGAACAAAGTGATCCATATTATTCAAAACCAACCAACCAACCAACCAACCAGTACTTCTGACTGACAACAAATCATCCCACATTTGACCATACTTTCCATGGGGTCCTTAACTGGAAAATATCACAAATATTTCCTAATTATTTCCTTTGTAAAGTCTCCAAGCTAGAAGCAAATCGCCTCGAGGTCATTATGAGAGATGCGTTTGCGTGCGCATGCATGCGTGTGTGTGTGTGTGTGTGTGTTCTGGTCCCCATAATCCCTAAAACGTCTGTCCTATTTATAAGCATATCACAAGCTTATGGTAAATCCTTGTTGATATGAAAATAAAATTAATAAAAATTCACCAAATTTTTACAAATAATTTTTGCATAGGCTATTAATACTTTGGGGAGAACCATATATTCCGACTCTAAAATGAAAGACTGCCAGTTAGACACGAACCTCAGGAAAGGTTCCTGTTACAGAAGGAAACACCGGCCTCCACCCTTGATGCCAGTCCATCTCAGGGCACTGTAGGGAACATGGACGTGTGCTGCCCTGAAATCGGTCTGGACTCAATTTTACAACCTGTTTATTTGTTTGTTTTAAATATTTTAATTATTTATTTGACAGACAGAGAGAGACAGCGAGACAGGGAACACAAGCAGGGGGAGTGGGAGAGGGAGAAGCACGCTTCCTGCTAAGCAGGAGCCTGGTGCGGGGCTCATTCCCAGGACCGAGGGATCATGACCCTGTATCAATCACTCCTACCCCTATTTCACAGATGATGAAGGGGTAAGTTAGTTCTACCATTTTACCAGGAACAAGGATGGCTCCATATCCCCTTCGGACCCCAACATTTTATCTCTGGGGACCTGGCTCTCAGGGACCACTAAACGGTCACAGAGAGACTTGTGAGCAGAGCTGGACACAGCTGCTCTAACCGTGCCCCTGCAACCAAGGGTTATCATGAAAAGAGCAGGTCAGAGGGCAAGATGGACAAAGCTTCAGAAGAGAGATAGCAACATGAAGACATCGTAAAACAGGATTTAAGGAAACAACAAACAAGCTCAGAACTAAGGAGCAGATACTAGCTGAGTTGCAGAAAAACTGGCTGAAGTTCACACATGTGCGTGTTCTTCTTGTTCCACGTCTGGGGAGGGTGGCCACTCAGTGCGGAGGTCATACAGGGATCACATCGAAAGAAGAACCAGTGAACACGGCTGGGGCTCTCAATTCTATTCCCACAGTAACTGACTGCATGATACCACGTGTGCCCCATCGGCCCTGGGACTCGCTTCTCTCATCAGTGCGGCAGAAATGCATCTGTGTCTCACATGACTCTTACACACAAGTGGAATCAGAACAGGCATGCGGAAGTGCTTAGAGGCTACTCGAATAACAACATGCCGATGTGGATGAAAGAGGTGTGCGCTGAATGAGAACACGGGCGTCTTTAGCACCTTCCTCCACGCCTGCCTCCATCCAGTTCATGCTTCACAAGATCGCTCTGTGAGGAAGAAATTATGATGATGCCCTTTCAGAGGAGGAAACAGACATGCACAGACTTCCAGAAGCACACCAGGTCATGCAGGAGTCTTACAGGGGCAGCTCGAACTGTCAGTGGCATTTCGGTCTACATTATTAATCACTTAATAAAAATAATAAGGAGGAGAAGGAAAGGCAGAAGAAAGGCTCACAGATTGTCCTATTTGTTTCCCATAACAACCTTATCGGGTAGATTGTCACAGCCCCACTTCACAGACAAGAACACTGAGGGAGGGAGACGTTGATTAACCCGCACCGCATGAAGGCACAGAGGAGAGAGAGCAGCTGGGGGGCTGGGAAGCCACAGAGTCTGTCAAGCCTCTTTGCAAAGCAGCCCAGGCAAATGGACAAGAAAATGGACCTGCGAGCCAGACCTCCTGAACTCGAATCCCAGCTCCGTCACTCACTTGCTCTGTGACCTAAGGCATGCCACTTGACCATGCTGGGCCTCGGCTTCCCCATGTGAATAGTAGGGACAACAGCACCAACCTCAAACGTTGTTATAAGGATTAAGTAAGTGAGTATGTGCTAAGTGTCTCCTCCTTAAAGTAGGAGCCATGCACCTTCCGTGGTCCTTGGGAGCTCAGTAGAAATGCAGAGTCCTGGACCCACTTCAGACACTAAACTGAGACCTGATCAGAAGGAACTTGTCTGCACATTGATGTCTGAGAAGAGCTTAGAGTACTATGGTGAAGGGCTATGCTAGCCGATGTCTTTCCTGTCATTACAGCTAATGACACAGAGCTGGAGGGGACAGGGACTGGTGGGCAAGGAGCCTGGTGGAGGGAGCTGAGGTATACTATAAAGGGCCAGTCAGGAAACCGGGTGCTATCTGGAAGGTTTAGAGAGACAGAGGCCAGGAAGGGTTGGGAGTGGGGATTTTTTAGGATTATCTTCCCAAAAAAAGCCAACCAAACAAATGAGCAAGCATTAGATGAGGAAGTATCACAAGACTGTCTCACTGCAAACCAAACTCCCATGGCTCCACCAGAGCCCAGGACATGCTGGAGCACTCAGCAGGGAACTAAAGGATGGAGCCTTGCCCAGGCCCGTGTCCCACACCCAACTCACTGAGGGACCCCTGAGCCAATGAAAGCTTTGCTCTTTCACTCTTCCCTACCAGTGGGTCAGGACCTACAACTAAGCAAACAAGACAATTCATGTTAAAGCGTGTTACAAATAGGGAAACACTGGGCAAAAGGAAGGATTCTTACTAGAAAAGCAAATCCCTTCTAAATGGAAAAGCACCAGACACACCATAAGATTCAACCAATCTGGGAGTGTGTGTGTGCAGGGTGGGGAGAGTATGAGGACTGTGAGGAAGGGAGTCCAAAAGTCTGTTTCTATAGAAAACATCCCTACATTGTTGTAATAGAAACTTAAGATTTAGAAGGGTACTTCTCGGGGCGCCTGGGTGGCTCAGTGGGTTAAGGCCTCTGCCTTCGGCTCGGGTCATGATCCCAGGGTCCTGGGATCAAGCCCCGCATGATCCCAGGGTCCTGGGATCGAGCCCCTGGGATCTCTGCTGAGCAGAGAGCCTTGCTTCCTCCTCTCTCTCTCTCTGCCTGCTTCTCTGCCTGCTTGTGATCTCTGCCTGTCAGATAAATAAATAAAATCTTTAAAAAAAAAAAAAGGGGGTACTTCTCAAACTGGAATGAACAGAAGGATCTCCTGACAGGTTGTTCAAACATGGGATTCCTGGGATTTACCCTCAGAGCTCCTGATTCAATGGATCTGGGCAGTCCTAGTTCCCTAGGGCTGCCATAACAAAGCACCACGAACTAAACGGCTTCCACGACAGAAAAATATCATCTCTCCATTCTGAAGCTAGGAGTCCAAGATCAAGGTTTTCGCCAGTTGGGGTGTGACTTCCAAGGGCGGGAAGGGAGAACCTGTTCCAGTCCATCCTCCATGCTGGGGGTGCTCTGCTGGCCATGTCTGCTGTTCCTCGGCTTGCAGATGCACCAACCCAACCTTCATCTTGATGCTCACATGGCATTCACCCTGTGAGCGTGTCTGTGTGTTCATTTCCCCTTTTCAGAAGGCCACCAGCCAGACTGGAGTGGGGTGGATCCATCCAGTACACCCCATCTTAACTAAGTATGCCTACCATGACCCAGCTTCCAAATGAGGTCACAATCTGAGGTCGTGAGGTTTAGGACCCCAACCTACGTCTTTTGAAGGGACATAGTCCAACCCTTACCTTACCTTACCCTGCACATAACTCACAGCCCCCGAATCCTAATGAATCCAGGTCGTTGTCACAATGAATGACCCACAGCACATAATTTTCTTTCTTCTTGTCCTATTCAGCTCCTCCTAAATCCATATCTCTTTGCCATTGTACCTTCCCTCCTGGACTCCTGCAAGTTCTCCGGGAACACAACTGTGGGCCTCCGCAGCAGGACGTCTCGGGGCAGCAGCTCCATCTTTGTGAAGCTGGCATTCACCAGCCCAGTGGTGCTTTGTCACTCCACGCCCTTCTCCTTCCCGGGACCCCAGCGATTACCAAAGAGCAACTGCCTCCCCGAGGCAGCCATAGAGCTGGAAATCTCCGGTTACCATGGTTAGTGTTTCTGACTTGATTGGCCCCACCAGGAACTGAACTGCAGTCTCTCGAGTGCAACACGCTCTATTCATTAGCTCCTACTGTGTTGGGCCATTGCCTCAAACCACATTATTTTTCTGCATATAAAAAGAAAGAAAGAAAGAAAGAAAGAAAGAAAGAAAGAAAGAAAGAAAGAAAGAAAGAAAGAAAGAAAGGGAAACAAGAAAGGAAAGGAAAAGAAAAGAAAGGACCAAAGAAAAGGCAGTCATGAATACAACACTATGTTGCCATGTGAGATGTTGCAGTTTTGCTTCGAGGGGGAAATCGTTCTAGACGGAATGTAATGTTGTACCAGCTCTGGCCCCATCGAGAATGGTGAGATGTAAAGTGAGAAATCTTAATTTTGGTGGCACAGTCACACAGAATCAGAGCTAGAAATCAAAACTAGCCGAGTCCCAGTGTTTGTGTCATGAAGACAACTGCTCACTTGTTTACCACACTGTCAGCCTGCCTAGAACCATCTTTGAATTCATGTCTCCCTCACATCTATTTATACCCCGCCCCCATTCCCAGCACTTCAGAACTCCTTCGTGAGCTCGGGGGAGTCTTTCTTTGATGATTTAATAAGTGTATGGATTTGTAAAGTCCTTGCATTTTTATGTCAGGTTTCTATTTCTAATAATCACAACAATGTTTTGTTTTTAGGCTGGAACAACCATCTGACTTCACTGGACTTGTGCTCTTCCCTTCTCTCTCTCATCACCACAGCCCCTGGAGAGGTACCAACATCAGACTGTGTACCTGTGCACATGACAGAGTATTATACTAACAAAGAAAATGCAAAAAAAAATAAAATAAAATAAGTAAAATAAACAGCAAGAAAAAGTGCAAATAACAGTAACATCATTAATACTAACAAATGCAATAGTAAGAAAAGGTGGAATTTTTGGTTTCATTTTGATTTTTTAAATTCCAGGACTTATTTATAAAACTATTCTGGTTTTATAATTTCGGGCTTAGGAAATGGGAGATGGTAAGACTTCAAACCTTGAACGTGAGCACTGCTGCCTGTCGCCTGCTGTCTGGGCCTGCATCGCCGAACGCTGGGGATACAGCGGCCCTGGATGGAAAGCCAGTCCTTCTCTGTATGTGAAGGACATGGGGGTCTCATGGATTCCCTCTTCCCATCCTACCTCAGTCTAACGCTGACATGTCTCTCCCCGCAGAGTCCCTCACGTCCCCGTTACCTGTCACTGCACCAGACCCTCTCCCTGAGTCCAGGCCTAGAGTTCAGAAATCACCTCCCCTCTGACTACCTGCTTCTGCTCCCCTCTGGATTTAGAGTCTGCCTAACTTTCTAAAACTATTTTGCCTTCATTTCCAGAGAAGGCTGAAGGTATTAAAAAGTATCCCCCCTCCTGGAGGGGAAAGAGTTGACAGACTCAAAGTCCAGTGACCACAAGGGCCACAAAGCTGTCTTTTTCCAGCACCCTGTTACAAACAGGAGTCCGATGTCTCTGGACCTGCCCTGCACTGCGACCCGTGGCAGGCTTCCGGACGCCCTGTCACCTTCCTGCTACTGGCCATGTCACACTGAACCGTGGTCAGGATGTACTCTGCTGATTGCGTTTGTGCTGGTGACCCCCGCCCTCATCTACCTGGATCTGCAGCCATCTAAGCACCGATGTCCTCCCCCACTCCATCTCCCCCTGGCCATGCTTCACGCAATAGATCTTCTTCCAGTAAGGCTGATCTCCAAAGCTACTGTTGACATCGAGACACCTCACACCCAAAAGCATGGTTCTGGGGCTTCCCCTCCCGTGGGATGCTTCCACTCCTCCCCTCACTCATCCAAACAGAGACACTGCAATGCCAGTGGAGTTCCTGTTCCTTCCTTGAGGAACCCCCTGCCTCCCAGCCTGCACCAATTCACCCCCAAGTCAGCACCGCAGAGCCCCTCCCCTCGCTGCCGGGATGGGCTTAGTCAATCAAATTCACTTGGAAGCTTCTCCTTGGCAGGCTGCATCCCTCTCCCGCTGCACATTACGTAGCACTGAACACACAGCATGTGCCCAGAGAAGGCTGTAGGATTCATCTGTGTAATGAAGACAATGGATACAAAATATTCTGCTCTAAAAACGTCTCCCAACATGAAATAAAGTTGCTCTTCTCCTTGACTTCCCAGGACTCTGAGTTCTGTCTGCCCGGAACAGTTACAAAGTCCAGGGAAGTTTGTGGATTGCTCCCCAGAGTGCTTTCTGAGCAAGTGTTGGGAAACCGGTTACTGATTCTCCAGACCCTTCCAGCCATCTGCAACTGTTGCAACACTTAAGAGTCAAGTTATAGGAGGACACAGGACTCTCCCGGGCGTGGCCCAGTGCCAAGCCTAGGCTGTGCCCCATTGGGCTACATCTTACCCCCCAAACACCCCATGTCCTCACCCTGCCTTCACCATGACCTCTGTGCTCTTTTCTAGAACACCCTTGATTCTTGTTACAAGGTGCAACTCAACAGACACCCCTCCTGCCCCCTAAAGCTCCCTCCCTCCCTAAACATCACCACTACCTGTTCTTCCAGCCTTTGGACCTGTTCTTTGCTGGTGCCCCATTCTGTCCACTAAGGCAAAGAGTTACCATCCCTTCTAGGAATTCCTCATACACTACAACTGCTCACTCTTTTGCCCTTGAGTCTCAAACTACCCCTGAGTCTTCAGCAGGAACCTGGGAATCAACATAAGCATGTGCTAGGTCCCTAAAGTCACCCCTGACACCACCACCCAGCCTTCTGACATAAAAAGACACATTTTCAAAATTGCTGAGCATGAGATCTAAAAAATAATGGATGGCTACAAAATGCGGATTGCTTTCCTTCTTTCGTCTTGTAAGAACCATGAACTCTATGAGGGGTGCCTGGGTGGCTCAGTGGGTTAGAGCCTCTGCTTTCGGCTCAGTTCATGATCCCAGAGTCCTGGGATTGAGCCCCGCATCGGGTTCTCTGCTCTGCAGGGAGCCTGCTTCCTCCTCTCTCTGCCTGCCTCTCTGCCTACTTGTGATCTTTGTCGAATAAATAAATAAAATCTTTAAAAAATAAAAAGAAAAGAAACATGAACTCTAACATGATGACTTCTCAAGCATTTTAAATAATAATAAAGTATTTCCAGTGAAAACTCCAGGAGTTTTTTCTGTGTATATGCTGATTAACTCAGCGGCACAAGCCCCTAAATGAGGCTAAGACAGAGACACGGCTTTAGTGACATTTCTGACTTCCTCCCCTATAGTCAAACACAGCCCCACCCAGGTGTCCGCCTCACAGGCCTAGAGCATGGCAGGACCAGGGCAGGCTGCACCACATTAGGCCAGCTGGGAGACGCTGTGCACACCATACACAGCAGATGCGGGGCTGGGGGTGCCGTGGAGGAGGGCGAATCGTTTGGCCAGCTCCTCCTCCACCTTCCGGGAGGGGCCCCGGGATGGTGGGCAAGTCCATCTGCTGTGCACGCTGCATCCCTCATCTCCATGCTCGGTGACTCAGGGGCCCTTCCATCACCTTATCTGGCTACGGTAGCATTCTGTCTATGCTGTCTCTTGCAGCATGTTCCATGGAAAGTCTGACCCTCTTCTAGATCTGCCCTTCCTCCTAACATACCACCACATCGTGTTGCTGCGCACACGCCCTGCTCCCATGCCCCATCCTCTCCAGCTGGGCACAGATGCCCTTTGACGTCCATCTTTTGCAAACTGAAAGCAGGTTGTCCAACACAGCATTCAAGACCATTGTTGTCTCAAGGGAAATACCTGTGGAGCTGTTATGATCTCAATAACTTCAGCAATAATTTTGACTCATCACGCCAGATTTTATCAAAACCCGGATAGACTTAGATTTTTTTTGAAAGTTACTTATACATGTGCTACCTCCAAATACAATGTGCGGCAATTCAGTGCCGGTCCAAGCCCGGCATGGTAACAGCTCCGTGTGACTTCTGAACCAAGGCGCTGGTGCAGATGATTCAGCCAGCATGGCTCATACCAGCCAGGTCTCCACTATCCCCTCGTAGACTATCCATGGTGAACATTTAATTGCCAGATCCTCACTCTGGGTGCTTTCAAAATCTGCTCAGTGGAGACTGAGAAATTTAATTAATTTTAATTTTATTTGAAGTTAAAATTTAATGCAATGTTCAGTTTACAATTAAGATTATGTATAAGTCATAATTTATAATGCATTCTAAAGTGAATTATTACCTGAGGGCTATTACTTAATAAGCTGCTTCTTTGGTCAAACTGCCATGCTGGGGAAGAAAATGAACCTTGACAGGAGGCCAGTGAGGAGCGCCAGGTGGGGGAGAGGTGTGTTCCTAGCCCTTCCCTCACTTGCCCTTGCAATGATTCTGAGGTGTGGGCATCACTAGGGAGCAGTTCGGGACCTTGTGATAAGCTGTGTTGCGCTCACACCCAAATCTCTTCCAGACATCTTGTAGGTCGTATTTCCCGTGCATTCAGTGAGACACACGGAAAATAGCGAACACGATGAGAAAATTCAAGCTTCTGGTCTTTTCTATTTAAGGGAATCTCAGAGCACATGCCATAAATTATCTTTGCTCGGTTTTCTTTACTCACACTAAAGAGTTCTAAGTCAACCCTGGGGCTTGGCCGGCTCTACAGCCGGGCTGGTCACACAGGCAGGTCACCCTGCAGTCACGCTGCCCAACTCAGAACTCGCAGTCACCCTCGGCGACATTCTCTGTCTGGGTCACAGACAATACAAGCATACGAAGTGCCTTTTTTGTTGTTAATAAATAAAAGCATACTTCGAGTTTTCAGGACCAAATCCTATAGACCATTCCAAGCTCACCAGTTGCAATCTCTATTTACCTGTATTCATTTCTATTCCTCTCAACAAGTACCCCACAGACACTCCAATTAAGGATTTTATTATTTTCCCAGGGGAAAAAAATAATGTAAGTAATTTTCAGATAAACAAAGAATTCTTATAGCTTCATATTTCTCAATTTCTTATCTGTACCCCTGAGTATGGGGGTTTCATTACTCACGAAGTCACAAAACAGCTACCCCACAGGGTATATCACAAGGCAAAGGGTGTGGTTACCCTACAGCTCTTCCCCACTTACACCGGCTCAGAGTCCCATGCAGTGCATAAGCTCAGCTCCCACATGAGCAGCCTCGTCGTTTTTCTGACCTTCAGCTTTCCTTCTCGTTGGCCAATATTCCCAATGCACAAATAGTTGCATTTTAAGAATAGAGCAAAATTCTTGTCGTCGGTTTGACACACTAAACTACTAGCAGAAATGTATTCTCGGGACAGCTTTTTATAAAGTCTGTCTGCAAACAGCACCAGGATTAAATGTGTCTCCGGAGCCTGAATGGGGACAGTGCTTCTTGACAGGAGCAGTCCTGCAGGCCAGAAAGATCACGGCCTGGGCCTCACACACGTCAGGAGGTCTAGACAGCAGCCCTCCTAATTCTGGAAGTCAGGAGATCAGTAAAGCCAACAAATGGTGCGACAGTAGATCCATCTATTGTGGACACAACTAAGTAAGCGAGATATACTTATGAATTCAAAATGGCTTAGTCATTCTGTAAAATCAGAGTTCACAGTCCAAACCAGAAACATTCATATAATTTCTCCTTTCAAGTTCTAGGGTTTTATATAATGCATATGAATGAAATATGTTTTACAAAGTAAGAAGAGATTCTTTGCCTTTAATTAGCAAATGACAACATTGCTGTTGAATGGTCTACACAGATAGACGGTGGTCTAACCGAACCCCTTCCGGCCCTTTTGGATTTGTGTTCCAACTTTGTAATCCTATTGCTGTATTCATTACAATATAGGCGTGCTTCTATCTTGGCCTGACATTCACTTCCAGCCGCATTATGGGCGTGATTTAAAAACAGTTAAGGAGAAGAACGGCTTTCCTTCCCACACTTGTGCTTATGGTAACAGCACATATGTTAACTCTTTCTAGTTTTGGATGAGAGTGGGTGAACATGATATTTATTTTGGGCCAGATTCTGTGGATTTTTTTTTAGCAGTTGATCTAACAAATATCTCCTTATAATGGCACGATGCTCCTGCAGGTAGAAACAGTACAGCCTATGATTTTTATACCAAAAGGTAACCTTTAAATGAAAAAACTCAAGTGTGAATGCAGGATGGAATATTATGCAGTCAATAAAATGAGGTTTATGGAAGGAGGTATATACATTTATATTTAAATGATAGGAAAAAATTCTTGTAACGGTAGAGAAAATGCATAATATTCCATAAATATACAGAGTTGAGATTATATTTTATATATTTTATATGATATTATATATAAATCATGTATAAATAATTCATGAAACTATATGTATATGTATATCTACCTACATATATAAACAGTGACTATGTCTTATGGGGAAATCAGGGTGACTTATACTTTTAAATATGTTTAAAAGTAAATTTATACATATAAATATATTCTCCCAGTTTCTGAATTTTCATGAAGGCAATCTTATTTTTCTTTTAATTAATTTTTTAAAAACTTTAATTCCAATATAGTTAACAACAGTGTTCTATTAGCTTCCAGTGTGCACTGTAGTGATTCAACCATTCTGTACATGACTTAGTGTTCATCACAACTGTACTCTTCAAACCCCTTCAATCTATTTTACATTCCTCATCCCCTTCCCTCTGGTAACCATCAATTTGTTCTCTATAGTTCAGAGTCTATTTTTTAGTGTTTTTTTCCTTTGTTCATTTGTTTCTTAAATCCCACATATGAGCAAGATCATATGGTTTTAGTCTTTCTCTGACTGACTTATTTCACTTAGCATTATACTCTATAGCTCCATCCATGTTGTTGTAAATGTCAAGATTTCATTCCTTTTTATGGCAGAATAACATTCCATTGTATATATAAACCAAATATTCCTTATCCATTCATCTATCAGTGGACATTTGGGTTGCTTCCTTAATTTGGTTATTATAAATAATGCTCTAATAAACATAAGGGTGCATAATGTATCTTTTAAAATTAGTATTTTCATATTCTTTGGTGGGAAAAATACCCTGTAGCAAACTACTGGATCATACGATTTTTTTGAGGACCCTCCATACTGTTTCCCAGAGTGGCTGCAGCAGTTTGGGTTCCCATGCAGTGTGGGAGGGCTCCCCTTTCTCCACATCCTCACCAACACTTGTTGTTTCTTGTGTTTTTTATTTTAACCATTCTGACAGGTGTAAGGTGGTATCTCACTGTGGTTTTGATTTGCATTTGCCTATTGATGAGTGACATTGAGCATCTTTTTATGTGTCTGTTGGCCACCTGTATGTCTTCTTTGGAAAAGTGTCTGTTCATGTTTTTTGCCCACTTTTAACTGGATTACTTGGTTTTTCTGTGTTGGGCTGTAAAAATTCTTTATATATTTTGGATACTAACCCTTTAGCAGCTATGTCATTTGCAAACATCTTCTCCCATTCACTAGGTTGTCCTTTTGGTTTTGTTGATTATTTCCTTTGCCATGCAGAAGTTTTTATTTTGTGTTTGTTTCCCTTGCCTCAGGAGATATACCTAGAAAAATGTTGCTATGGCCAGACATCTTAGTTTTCTAAGTAAAAAAGAACCTTCTTAAAAATCACATTTCAAGTAAAATGTATTTCTGCAGTTGTATTTGCAATAAAGAAACAAAGCAAAACGTCCTAGTTCTCTAACTCTGAAGACATTTTAGCCTTTCAGTTATTCCTAATAACAATCCACATGTAATAGAAGGAAGAGAAATTTCCCATGAGGCTTAGGAAACACTTTTTTTCTGGAACTTACGACTTTTAAAATTATGATACAAAATGTAGTGGAGGGAGGATAATGGAAGCTTCCACTGCTGTGAAAATGTTCCTTTTCCATGTTTTACTATAGGATATTATGAACAGCCAGTATAAATGAACTGATGCTATACTGTCTTGTTGCCACAACAATTCTCTGAAAAATGAAAGATTTGGTCAATTCAACATACAACAAACATTTAGTGGAGTCACTCCGGGGCCCTGCACCTGGCAAAGTCAAAGTATGAAGATGCACAGGTAGGGGCCCACCAGACGGGCTCAGCGCCAGTTTGCTAGCATAGCATCCTCTCTGCCTATGGTTCTGTAAAAAATTCTTATTATTTCCTTTAGAGGCTAGATAGTGTTCCCGAAGGACTAGAACAAATTAACTAGTTGCAAGAATGTGCATATCTTGACTTAACAAGCAAAATTCCTCCAGCCTGCTTTCACTGGTTCTTGGATAACAACCCAAATCAAACAAATCTCAAAACCTTGACCTGTGTGTGTTTTCTTTTTCATTCTTGTGAAACTACAGTCAGTGCAAAGTGCATGATAGAAAACATCACAAATACATCCCAATAGAATCTGACCCAACATTCCCATTGTCCCTGTCTGTCACAGCTAAGGTGGCAGTCCTGCCTTCTTATCTCTGCATCTGTTTTAATTTACCATCAGCTGGAAG
This sequence comes from Mellivora capensis, assembly GCA_004024625.1. NCBI lineage: Eukaryota > Metazoa > Chordata > Mammalia > Carnivora > Mustelidae > Mellivora > Mellivora capensis. The sequence continues at coordinate 24,197 of PISX010010869.1, read as the reverse complement.
GAAGGAAATTAGTACAGGGAAAGAGAACAATGCACACACTGTAATTTTTACAATACAACAACAGTAATATTGTGACAAACAGTTCAACAGTGTAATTCAGTGCCTCCAAACACTCAAGTATAGTAGAGAATAAGATCTGTATTTCAAGAGCTAACAAATGACTTAGGGTATGCAGAGCCTTGAACACTCTGCAGGTACTCAACAATTGTGTGTTGAATGAACAAACAAAAGAATGAATGAATGTGTGAATGAACGAAAGCAGAGAGTATCTGAGAAAACGTAGGGGATTTTTTCTGATATATTTTTCAACAAAGCTCTTTATAATTCCTGTTGTGAGCTATTTCATAGGTTTTTTTTTTTAATCAAATATCTTTTACTTCAAATCATGAGCCATGAAGAAATCTTAAATGGATCACTGGAAACAAAATAGCAATAGGGACTTTTGTCAGGAGAACCGTTTTAAAAGCCAAATTACATTTCCCCAAATGCATTCGATCAAAAAAAATGGAGTAAAGCATTTATAAGGTTATTCGAAGATTTCAAATTTAAATGCAAGCAAGTTCTGGGGAAAGAAAAGGATACCGCTAAACCACCCCCCTTTTACTGTTTTCCAGTGCAACACAGCCCAGGGAACACAGTGTGAATAATGAGGGTTGTAACAGTTTATGAAAAATATAGAGTAAATGGAGAATTTGTTGCACTTTAAATTCTTCCCTTTTAAAGTAGGGAAAATTCAACAACAGGAGCTAAAGCAAGCTAAGTAGTAAGTCAGCTATAGCAGGAGATCTTTATACAAACTCCACGTACATTCTCAATTATCATTTAAAGTATCTGAATATTAATTCCTATCAAATTATTTAAAGGTAGGACAAAAGTAGCTAGGTGTAATGCACCAAAAACAGAACAAAAATAACAAAACTAATGGAAAAGCTCTTTCATACAGACAGGAAAGTACTTTTTAAATATATTTGAAATTCGGGTACTTGTTAATTTCATCCAAAACAAGATGAGCGTCCGAGCGCACTTCCTTAAAAACATCCATACTATGGTTAGTGCTGTGAAGTGTGTAAACCTGGCGATTCACAGACATGTACCCCTGGGGATAAAAATATGTTTATAAAAAATAAAAATTTAAAAACAACAACAACAACAAAAAAAAAACGTCCATACTGAGGGGCACTCCAAGTGAGGGTAACACTGGCCTTCCTTAGAGAGAAAACATGCTCGAATGCCAAGCCTTTCCCAACCACTGTCACACTGAAACAGCATGGCATTCATATTTCATAGTACAGTTTTCTGGAAAATACCTTAAACCACATTAAAACATGAACTCATAAATCAGAGCTAGAATAACTCCTACAGCAACACCAGCAACATCTCAGAGATCCTAAATTCGCTATGTGTCGCCACAGGCATTATAAATTCATCTGAGGTATTAAGGTCTTTGCAGGTCCCAACTGCTTGTGGGAAAAAGGAGATTTATCCCTAACCTTAAAGTCATTATATGAAGTTTGCTCTCTTTTTAAACGATGTTACATTCATTATAAAAATAATACATGCTCATGTGAAAAATTATTGAGAACGAGAAAAGAAAAAGAAGAAAAATCACCCTTGGTACTTTGGCCCTTTCCTTTTAAAACCACATTGGGCTCATCCGGCATATAATTTGGGATTTAGTTCTTCTTTCAATTTAACATTTTACCTTTAATAAGCCTCAGGTCATTCAGTGTTCTCTGAGGATATGAATGAAAATTTATCTAACTATTCCCCTATTCTTGAACCCTTAGTACCAATCTTTTGAGAAGGTAAGTAACACTAGTAAATGTCATGGAAATTTTGTTTTACTGTTAAATTAAAAGCACAACATACAATTGGATGCATTTTAATTTGAACTTAACTTAGTTGATTTTAGGCATTTAGAAAGATAATTATAAATCCTGATTCTATCCATTTTATTTCTTATTATCCAGAATCTCAGTAAACAGGATTTTTAATGCCTTCCTGATGTCACTGACCAAGTTGCTAAAAGGTACAGAGCAAAGGACGGGCCCCAGGATACTTCACCAGAGGTTTTGCTCAGATTCATTTTAGTATATTATCAGTGTGTTTAAAATTCACCTCTTCTAACACCACACTCAAACTTTCCTTCTTATACATGAGAAATTAACAGATATTTTCACCAAAAGTTTACTGAAAGCTAGGTAGCAACATGAACATCACTGTGGCAGTCTGCTAACTGAGTAGCACTACCAAAAAGAAGGACCTGTATTTAGTACATATTAAAAATGTGTATGAATTCCTAGTGATCACTTTTTATTTAGACATATTCATTTATAAGCCATATAATATCAGTCAAGATAGACTGCTTTATGTTTCAATCAAAACAAAAATAGAAAAGGTCAGGACCAAAATAATACTGGCTCAGCAAAGGCAAGTCAGTTCCTCTTCGGGACAGCAGTCCTTGTTGGGTTGTCTCATAATAGGGAGGAGAGGACTCTAGGTTGTCCCCCTCAAGTATGTGCTACAACCCAGAACAGGCACACATGGTCGCCTCATGCTGAGTGGCCACAACTGAACTTTCAGGAGGCAGAGCTCAAACCTCTGCCTAATTGTTGGGAGAACCAGATAATGGTGAAAACTTCTCAGGCGTAGCACACTGATCTTCTAGAACCATGTCGAGAAACACTGCCTCTCCTTGTCGACAGATGCTGGGATTTCCTTTCCCTCCTCACTGAAGAAGTCAGCTCCTCTGCTCTGGCACATTCTCAGCTACAGGGCAGCTCACTTACTCCCAGCAATAGTCTAAGCCAGGCATTATGATATGGTATTGACCCTGATTAACAAATCAAGTCAAGGAGACAAGGAGCCAGTTAATCAGTTAGGTTTTATCTTGGGTGCATAGCAATGGATGTCTTAGGAGGAGGCATATTACAATGGAATCCAAATCCCAGCTCTACATCACAGAGGATGAATTATGATGGAAGGTATGCCCCTCTGTCAGCTAGAATCAGAATCAAGGTCATCTCACACTACAAAATGGAGACAGTTATCGATTCCCTCTCAAGCATCCTTCCCTCCTCTCTGCTTCACTTACACGCTGTTCTCTCGGGACCACAGCACTCCACAAGGAGTGAGCATTACAACACGCCCCATCACAGCAGCAAACACTCACATCTGAATATTCTTCCATGTCAGGCCCTGTTCTAAGTATATGATACACGTTACTCACTGGATCTTCATATCAGCGCCTTGAGGTAAGTAAGACTGTTTGCCCCATTTCGTATGAGGAAACTGGAGCATGAGGCAGTGGAGGAGCCTGCCCCAAACTACCACAGGTAGTGGAGACAAAACCCACACCACAGCACTTGGGCTCCGGCTCTCGGCACCCCTGCCTTGTGCTGTGATGCTTCAGGCTTGTTCCTGAGAACTCTCAAGACCACCATAAAAGGGTCATTGTTGCCACTCCTGGGTGCAGGTCTTGCCCAAGGCAACAATCCGTCAGGACCAAAGTGGGGATCTGAACCGGTGTTGAGCACAACTCCACAGCCATGGGTCTCTCCAATCTGTCGAGCTGCTGTGGGCTTTACCATTCTAAGACCTACAGACCAAGTTCTTTTTTTTCCAGTAGGAACAATTTGTTTCTTCCCACATAGCTCCACTTTTCATTGCATTTCACTCTCTCCACATTCTTATAAAGAGTCCGTAATCCCCAGGCAATTGCTTCCTGGGGCCATGCAAATATTGCTACTGCCTTGACCTTGTTTTGAAGACCTTGGTCTGCCTTGTGTTTTTAGCTCTCCTCAGGGAAGCCATCTAATTCAGACTCTCTCCCCTAAAGACGCTTGAATCCCTGAAAGCTGACACTCAGATTTCCTGTTACTCACTGGATTCTATGTTCTCTGGGTGCTAATTTGCCCTTGAGATATCCTAGCAGGCTTACTCTTAGCTCAATGGACCAAAGCCTCCCTTTTCTCAGATGGATCTACCCTTGGTAGCATATTTCGCTTGGAAGTTGAGGGGAATCACCCATCCCTCTTCTCTCTGGTTATCTGGACAGTGGTCCTGAACAGAGCGAACAGCACAGGAAACAATCTCCACAGGAGGGAGAACCTCAGAGCAGCCCCATGTCGGTGGCAGATGACATGACTGCAATGTCCGGGCTAACGAGGGGCTTTGACGAGCCTCTCATTAACTGGTTCACTTTCAACCCAGGTTTTACCCAATACATATTCTTCCTTGTAAAAATGTGAAGCTGTAGCCATCAGTGGTAAATCAGCTTTTGATGAACTATGCAAGATAGCGAGACACTAAGCAGTATGACTGAATTCACAACTATTTGCTACAGGACCGTAATTGAATGAGAGCATTATAATTTGCTAAATACCATTAAAGTGGTATCAGAGCCTGTTAACCAAAAAATGAAAAAGCTGTATGTGGCCATTTTTCTTTACTGTTTGTAGTAGTTTCTTACAAGTGCTTACCTCCAGAGTGGAATAGATGTTACCTTTTTAGCTTCCATACTCAAATACCCTAAAAATAAGTCAAATTTTAGTATGTCCAAATTTCTAAAATCTAGTACCCTCAAATTTAAGTCTAATGCTTAAATGTCTCCTTTAAAATATCACATTCACCACACAAATGGCAGCTCCCAAAGGAGCTCCTATTTTTATAAGTCAATAAAAAGAATTATGTGTTGAGGTTCAATTACATACCCATTGTACAGGACTGGATATATTATACATATATATGGAAGGGAATGGGAAATTTGGGACAGAGGGGTTGGGTGTGTTTGTTCTAAATGGAATGATGGAACTGCAGTGGAGGTAATATTATCTCTGTTTTAGAGGTGAGACAACTAGAGTTCAGAGTGGTTCAAGGTCATCCAGTTAGCTCAGTGGGAAAGCCAAGATTCGAGCAGCTCTCTGTAACACTGGACCTGCCTGTTCTGTTTCAGTCGGCTCAGGCTATCATAACAGAATACCAAAGATGGGAGGCTTGAATAACAGATATTTTTTCTCTCTATCCTGGAAAATTTGGAAGTCTAGGATCAAGGCACTGGCAGATTTGATACACAGTGAGAACCCACTTCCTGGCTTGTAGATGGCTGCCTTGCTATGTCCTCATACGGCGGACAGAGGAAGCTCTGGTGGCTTCCTTCTTCTTTTAAGGATCCTAATCCTCTCATGGGTGTTCTAAGTTCATGACTTCTTCTGTGCCTCATTACTCCATCACACTGGGGGTCAGGGTTCCAATCTATGAACTACGGGGGGACACAAACATTCAGTCCATAAGAACCTGCTTCTGTGGGGTTTCCCAATGTAGAGAAAACAGCTGGTATTTCTGAAGTCATTGCATGAACTCACTCTAACGGATCACTCCCTGCCAACACCTCTAATCAAATGACTGAAATGGGGGATGTCCACACACACAAAAAGGTAAACCAGCCAAAGGTAGCTGGGCATCTTGTCCCCCTAATAATTTAGGTTGGGGTGAATTTCTACATCTTCCATTCCAAGGGAGGAGTTCTAAGGTTTTGATACGGGAGTCACTTGCCATGAGAACTACTGTTAGACAATTTATCTCTGTCTCTTAATATCTACACAGCCATCTACTCTTTTAAAACAGAACTACTGAGATTTTGCATTTTATCATTTATTTTAGAATTGTGAGCATTCTAAATACCCGTTTCTTGTCTGTATTTCCATGCAAATCTGCTTCCAAGGCGTGTTTAGAGGGATGCTCTCCTCTTCCCTACGACTGTCAAGCTTTCCTGCAACTCTCTCCTGTGTCTCGCAGGCCTTGAAGGACTCGCAAGGCCTTGGAGAAGTGCAGGCTACATGCTTGGGGACAAGGGTAGCATATTCTGAATAGTGCCAATCTTGACACAGATGCAGCCTGAGCAACATACACAGTGTGTCCAAGGTACCATGGGAACATACAGGATTCCCACACTATCTCAGGTTCTTATTAAAATGGAGTAAAAAAAAAAATGGGGTAACATTATCAGTGAAATTATACTGTGCCCCTACTCCATAAAGCAGAAATTATATGTCACCCCGAAAAGTCCTATTATTTCTGGAAGACCCCAGGGGGCCTCCACGAGCCTTTCAGCAAGTCCTACTGCCATCTGTGTTAGCCATCATTGTCCTCCTGTCCAGCATGAAGCAGTTTTCATGATAAAGCTGATGAAGTCTGCCTAGAAAACACGTTAGGCAATACTTCATGGCCCCCAGGGTCAAGAAATCTATCACAAACCAAGGCCCAGTCGTCAGGGGCCACAGGAAGTACCAGAACACAGTTTTAGCATTGGGACCCAGCATTTCCCCAAGTGAAGAAACAGGTATCATCTTCTCATTGGTCAAGGAAGGGCCCACATTTCCCTTCCAGCATTTTCCACTCCACATGCCATTCTCCCAACCCCTCCAGCACTCAGATATCCCCTTCTTGCCACACTGCTCACATCTCTTATCTCTGAAGCATATCACAAAACACACATGCACCATTACTCACCCACCCTCATCCCTTGTCCTTCTTACCTCATGACTCACGGAGCAGCCAGTGTACCCTGTCCTCCAGGAGCCACCCCTGCGGGTCTGTTAGCTCTGCTCTACCATGTCTGCCATCCTCAGCATGGAGCAATGCCTCCTGGGTCTGGGTCTGGGTCTGTCCCCCTGACTTTGCAACAGGCTCTGAGCCAGCTGGCATCCGAGGGGTCCTGCACCAGGAATGGTAGAATGTCCCAGCCTGCCCCAAGCCACATTTTGTCAATGGGCCTTCAGAGCAAGGCTGCCTGGGCCCCAAGGTGGCTCTGCCTACAGTCTTCTTACTACTGCATAGCCCATTAAAGGCCAGCAGGCCGTGACACCACATAACTTTTCACACAGGCAACATGCTTCCCTCTCTTCTCCCTTGCACAGTTTCTGCTTAACAAAGATCAGTCTACAAGTTCTATGTAGCATGAACTGGGGTGGAGAAAAGAGGACCAGCACAGCTAGTGAAGGGAAACTGCAAAGTCACAAGTATGGGTGATGCTATAGAAATGAAGATGAAGGGCAGAGGCAAAATAATTTTTAAGGAAGCATACCCTTGACCTAACTGTTGGTCTTATTCCTGACTCTCTGTGGCAATAGCCAAGTTGCTTAATTTTTATGTCCTTATATTCCTCGTCTGGGGCATGATAGGACTGGACTCAGATGACTCTCAGGGCCCACTGAACTCTGGCAGTCTAGGCCCCTGAACCCCAAGACAATGCACTCAGAATAACAGAAACAAACTAAAGTCATGATGAGGGTGGGGTGGGGTGTAGATAATCTCATGTACCAATGATCAGATGTTGTGAAGGACATTAATACTGCTGCTGAGGAACGTGACTGGCCACATGTGAAGAAACAAAACTAGGGGTAGAGTTGTGTTTAGATAAGAATTTAGTATTAAACTTCGATCAAGATAAAGACCCAAGTATAAATAAGAATTTGGTATGTGGAAAAAAAAAAGTGGCATTTCACGTCCACAGAGAATTCTTTAACCAGTAAATGACATCAGAACAGTTATTTAGAAAGTAAGAGAGGAAAGCAGACTTTAGCTTGTTTGCAATAGGCTCACAGATTTAAAAACATAAAAATAAAGCAACAAAAGAAATGCACTAGAAGAGAATGTGATATTTTATAACCTTTAGGTAGAGAAGGATTTTCTAAATAAGCCTGAATAATAAATACACATAAAGGAAAAAATACACATTCAACTTCAAATGCAGGTTTTATGTATATAAATATTTTTGTACAGCAGGATAAAACCACAAACATTCGAAGACGAATGGCAAACTAGAAAAACAGTTTTCCAGGCATATGTTAACAATCGAAGAGCCACCATCTGCACTACAGGAAGACCTAGGCTTCTAAGTCAGCCCCAGGACCCATTCATAGCATATTCTCTGTGAGGATGGGAAAGATGCCCCCTGGAGTTTTGCAGTATATAAGCCCAAACAATGAAAAACCATTTCTCTCCAGGAAACAGTGTCTTTGGAATATGTTTGGCAAGAAAGATGAGGCTACTCTTCTGCACGAGGCCTGAATGGGCCACAGTGGTGATGAAGCCACTGAGCTGTACATAAGAAATGCACAGGAACTTGGGGGCCATGGCTGAAACTAAGAGAGATGAAGAGCTTAAGGAAAGAGGGCCGAGCAACATGGCAGGATGCTTGAACCCTAGCAGAAGACTCAACCAGGGAAAACCCCCATGTTGAAACTAGCTAGGAGGCTGCTGAGAAGAGGGAAAACTAAGGCATGATTTTAAATTGCTTGCTGGGCTCCAGTGTGATCTGCTACTGCTCTAGTACAAGCCCCCACCTTATTCTTCCCAAGTTGGGTAGAGTTGGCTGCAGCCTGTCACTGAGTCAGTGGTGCTCCAAGAGCCCAAATGTTCTCCACCTACTTGAGAAGTGCAGAAAAAGACCAGTGAGCACAGAAGGTGAAGGAAACGTAGGCAGTGAAAATCGAGGGGAGGCAGGAGCACAGAACAAGAAGTGACCAGGGGAAACATAAACCTTCCACCCCAGCCTCAAAATGCCCATAGACACTGTGAGCAAAAAAGGAGGAAAGGCCAAAACTATGAAAATCTTAAAAGACAAGATGACTCACAGCAAATTGGAAAACTTAGAGTATAGAAGGGCGGATACCTAGTTTTCATATGAACCACATCAAAAACAACAAAAAATCAAATTAAAGCAAAGATCATCATAGCTAATATCATTGTCAAAATCCAAGTGTGTTTTGGGAAGAGTGTCTATCCCCACCAGGCACAGTGGGAAGATTTTGTCATACATGGGGCACTTAGTGGGAACTTCAGGAAGATAAGACTTTAGTAGTGGGACCAAACTAATCCCAGACTAAAGTCTGCTTGTAGTCACCTTTATTTTTTTTAAGATTTTATTTATTTATTTATTTATTTATTTATTTGACAGAGAGAGAGAGAGAGCACAAGCAGGGGGAACAATAAGGAAAGGGAGAAGTAACTCCTTGCTGAACAAGGAGCCCAATGTGAGACTCGATCCCAGGACCCTGGGATCATGACCTGAGCTGAAGGCAGACAATTGACTGAGCCACCCAGGTGTCCTTTGTATGTACCTTTTAAATGCTTAAAAGGAAGTCTCAAGGGCTTTTGCTTTTTGGAAGGTGGAGCAGACATACTCTTCCCTCTTTCTCCCACTATGCAACACTGAAACCCTGATTATTATACATGAAACAAACATAAGAGGACTCTGAAGAGCAGAGAGGGGAATGCAGACCAGCTAGGGACCTGGGACACCAGAGGGAAATCCCTGGGCTCTCATGTTGCCTTATATATCCCAGACTCAGAGCTGAAGAAGTCTGCAGTACAGAAATACTAAATAAATGGACAAGGGGCCTCCAAAAAGTCTGCTGTCTCTAGCCGTGGGTCCAGGAAAGAGGCAGGCTGGAAAGACAGAACATTTTGAGACATAAGCTGCTCTATTCCAGCCAAAACTGCAGAAAAAATTGTTGTCCCACCTCAATCCGTGCCAACAAAAGCCAAGTTGGGGGCACTAGACGTCCATCCTTGCAAGCTGTAATCGGGTACCCACTCACCCTCACTGGAATAATGTTGATGAGGAGTCTAGGGAGCCAGGACACTCATCACACCAGGTTATATGATGAGCCCTCCCCCACTCCCCTGCCCCTGGCCCTACCCTCCTCAGCGCCGGTCCATGGAGATCATGTGGGGCAAGTCTAGACTTCCACCCTACCCAGCAGTAACTAGATGTCCCTCCCCGTCATCACAGGGGCAGCACCAAAGGAGATGTAGAATACAGACAGGAATTTTACCAGTGCTCAGTGGTAAAGAAGGTGTCCAATTGTGTCCAAGATGGCCAATGAGGCCACAAGAGGAGCAGCAATGAGGCATTCCTAACACCCCCTTCCTGGATGCTAACACTAAAGAGCTAGAAATCTCACCCACACTCAGCCAGAATGAGAAGCCCCTCCCCCACCCATATGTCACTAGAGGGTGAGTGAGGAACCTGGATTTCTATCCACACCCCCCCACCAAGGAATGAGGTGGTGTCATCCCCTTCCCTTGGAGGAATAGTGCTAGAGGAAGCCAGATAAAACAGAAGGTTTAGAAAGATCCAAGATCTCAAAATATAGGATTTAAAATATCTAGGTTTCTATCAAAAATGATTCATTACACAAAGAAACAGGAAGATCTCTGAGTAAGGGGGAAAAAGTCAATAGACTCTAACACCAAGATGACAGAGAAATTAGAATTATTTAACAAAGATTTTAAAGCAACCATCATGAGAGTGCTTCGAAAAGCAGTTATGAACATGCTTGAGATGAATTTAAAAATAGAAAGCCTCAGCAAAGAAACAGAAGATATAAAAAGGAACCAAGTGGAAATATTTTAACTAAAAAAATACAATAACCAAAATAAAAAATTCAATGGATGGGCTCAATCACAGAACAGAGGGGAAAGAGGTGAACTTGAAGTGGTGAACTTGAAGAGGTGAACTTGAAGTGGGAACAAAAGAAACTACCAAATCTGAGTAAGATGTAAGACAGATTAAGAAAATGAGTAGACAGACTTGTAGAAGCCTAAGGGACTAGAAAATAACATTTAACATCCATGTCAACATCAACAAAACAGATCAAAGACCGTAACAGACACTTCACCAAAAAAGATACACATATGGCACCTAAGCCTATAAAAAGATGCCCACATCACCTATAATCAAGGAAATGCAAATTATACAATGATGAAATACCAGTACACACTTATGAGATTGGTCAAAATCTAGAGCACGGACGACACCAAATGCTGGTGAGGATGTGGAGCAACAGGAACTCTCATTCACTGCTGGTGGGTCAGGACAGCCAATCTGCAAGATATTTATGTGTTTCAACTGACAAATGGATATAGAAGTCAAAGATTACTGATAATAAGTGATAAGGAAAACCTTAAAATCAAGATTAAAAAGATGTAATAAATAAAAAAGAGCAAACATACCAATTAAAGTAGACATCTCACCAGAGACTATGCAAGCCAGAACACAATGAGTCACATTTATAAAACACTGAGAAACTGTCACCCTAAATTTATTTTTTAAGATTTTATTTATTACTTATTTGAGAGAGAGAGACTGAGCATGAGCAGACAGAAGGTCAGGGGAAGAGAGAGAGAAGCAGCATCCCCACTGAGCAGGGAGCCCAATCTGGGGCTTGATCTCAGGACCGTGAGATCATGACCTGAGCTGAAGGCAGACACCAAACTGACTGAACTACCTAGAATTCCTTATATAGCACAAAATGTCTTTCAAAAATGAAGAAAAAAGATATTTTTGAGACAAAATGAGATAATTTGCTACCCTTAGACCTGCTCTACAAGAAATTAAGAAAGTGTTTCTTCAAAAAGAAGGAAAATAATAACACATGAAAATTTAGATATACAATATAGAATTAAGAGTGCTAAGAATGGTAAATGTGTAGATTGTTACAGAAACACATTTTAATTATTCTTTAATTATCCAAAAAGGATGTAATTATTAAGGTAATAATAATAAAAATAAGAATAGAAATGTATCATGTGGTTTATGGCATATGTACAAGTAAGAGGTACGAAAATAATGCCACAAAGGAAAAGAAGGTGTTATTGGAAGTACACTGTAGTAAGATTCTTACACTAAAACCGAAGTGGTAAAACATTATTTGAATATGGACTATGATAAATCAAAATTGTATAATATTAACTGCAGCAGTTGTTACCAAAAAAATGAGAGGAATAACTGTTAATCTAATGGTAAAGATAACATAGAACCATTAGAAAATTCAATGAACCCACAAAAGGCAGCAAATAAACAATAAGAATAGATGGTAAAATACATAACAAAGAGCAAGAGAATGGATTTAATCACAAACGTACCTATTAGTACAATAAATGTAGATGGACAAAATTCCCCAATTAAAGGCAGAGATTGTTAAATGGGACTAAAAGGAGAAAAAAGATTCAACTAGATTCTTTCTATAATAATCTAAATTAAATATAAATACAAAGATAAATTAAGAATAAAATTATTTTTAAAAAGTACAAATGCAAACATTAATCAAAGGAAATATGGAATGGCTACATGAATAGCAAAGCAGTAGTTAAAAATAAGGATTATTACCAGAGATGTATAGGTACACACAATAACAATAGATTACAAAATCCTCAATGTATAGACACATAATAAAAATGTTTCAACATGCATGAAAGAGAAGTTTATAAAATTGGAAGGAGAAATAGGCAAATCTATAATCATAGTTGGAGATTTCAACATCTTTCAGTAATTGATAAGGCAATCAAAAAAATCATAAGGGTATAGAAGACTTGACCAAAACCATCAACCAAATTGACCTAATGGATTTTCATGGGACACTACATTCTTCAATATGTCTTGAGGCATGCCTGGAACATTCAAAAAATAGATCAGATGATGAGCCATAAAATAGGTCTCAGCAATTTTAAGAGAGCTAAAATCATACAAAGTAATTTCTCTAACCACAGTGGAATTAGACTAGAAATCAATAGCAGAAAGTTAACTGGAGGATCCCCAAATACTTGGAAATTCCATTACATACTTACAAACAATTCATGAGTCAAAAAAGAAATCACAGAGAAATCAGGAAACACTTTGAACTGAATGAAAATTTAAAACCAACATGTTAGAATTTCAGGATTACAGCTTTCAGCTAAAGCAATGCTTAAAGAAAACTTTATAGCATTAAATGCTTATATTAGGAAAGAGAAAAAGTACTAAATCATACACATCATCTCATTTCCTGCCTCAAAAAACTAGAAGACAAAGAATAAATTTTATTCAAATGATAAGAGGAAACGATTTTTTTTAAGATTTTATTTATTTATTTGAGAGAGAGAGAGTGAGAAAGAGCATGAGAGGGGAGAAGGTCAGAGGGAGAAGCAGACTCCCGTGGAGCTGGGAGCCCAATTCAGGACTTGATCCCAAGACTCCAGGATCATGACCTGAGCCAAAGGCAGTCATTCAACCAACTGAGCCACCCAGGCACCTGGAAATGACTTTTTTAAAAGATTTTATTTATTTATTTATTTATTTATTTATTTGACAGACAGAGATCACAAGTAGGTGGAGAGGCAGACAGAGAGAGAGAGCTGAGCAGAGAGCCTGATGTAGAGCTCAATCCCAGGACCTTGGGATCATGACCTGAGCCGAAGGCAGAAGCTTTAACCCACTCAGCCACCCAGGCGCACCTGGAAATGATTTTTTAAAGCAGACATCAGTAGTGTAAAAAAAAGAAGAAATAAAAAATCAGTAAAACTAAAAACTAGTTTATGAAAACATCAGTAAAACTGACAAATCTTTAGCCAGAGTGACCAGAAAAGAGAGAACATATGGAATATCAATACCAGGGATGAAAGAGCAGACCTCACTACAGACTTTCTTTCTACATATGGAATGTAAGGAAATTTTGTAAATAACTTCATGACAATAAATTCAACAATGCAGATGAAACTGAAAAAATTTCTTGAAAGGTACAAATTATCAACACTGAAATAAGAAGAAACAGAGTCTCTGAAACTGATATTGGTAAGCCCTCCATTTGAAGCCTATATTCAAATCACATATGAAATTAAATTTATAGCTGAAAAACTTTCCCACGAATGAAACCCCAACTCAGAGAGCTTCACTGGTGAATTCTAACAAACTTGCAAGGAAAAAACTATGTCCATTGTGCAAATTCTTACCTAAAAAAAAAAAATGCACATCCTGACTCATTTTATGAGGCCAGCATCACTACAATACCAACACCAGACAAAGGCATTACAAAATAGAACAAAAACACAAAAAAAGGCCTCCTTTCCATACAACTTCTCCAAGTCTTCCTAGAATTAGCCACATCTTCTTAGCTGCGTTTACAACTTTCTGTCTTTATTATGAACTACTAAGCAGCAGTGGTCTGCCAGTGTCTAAGAATTACAGGATAGTTTCCCAAGTCTTGCATGTGAGGATGCCTAGTAAACAGGTCTGTCACTCTTGATTACAAAGATAAAGTAAAATTTGGTGGAGGGAGGCACAATTTTCATGTTTTATTAAACAGAACTAAATTTCACCATTAAATACAGAGACTTACGTCAAGATTTCTGAAACGTAAAGCTAAAATGTTTGAATTTAAGGATGGAGAACACTCAACAGAGACCCTAGGTGGTGGTAAATTCAGTCCCATGTTTACACATGTACAACTTTGGGCTGGAATTGGAGGAATTAGAGGCATAACCCCTACAGAACTGAAAGGAGGTCTCTTGGTTTCAAAATAGATGTCAGGGTTTGGACTGGGGGCCAGACTGTCTGCAGGGAGCAGGAATAGCCAGGCTAGAGGTCACAAACCCGCTGAAGGCAGCTCAAGTTCAAGATCTACAGACCAGAGGAGCTGGCAGCCAAGTCTACCTGCAGAGTGGTCAGAGCATTCCTCAGAAGTCCTCACTTCCCAGTGAAGTGCCCAGGACACTTTGCTCAGAGTCCTTGACTACTTTTGTTGCCAACACAGATACACAGGCACACACACAAATACACACATACACACACACACACTCTCTCTCTCTCTCTATCTTCTAACAATGATTCCAAAAAACTAGCTTTTGAATTTAGCAGAAGGAATACATTGCTTCACCAGTCCAGCGTATTATCCTCATCACCAAAGTGCAATGACATTTTTGCTCTCTCACTTTGTGTTAAATAACCTCAGCCTTGGAGTCCACTTTCCTCCACTTCAGCATCAGTTTTCAGAGTTCAAGAATGTGTGCTTTCATATTGTTTTCACATATTGTTTTCACTGGCTTTCATTTCAAGCCAGCCCTTCCAAATCTGATACTCTGACCTTACCCTAAAATCTGACTGAATGGTAGTAGGAGGAACATTTTCATTACATGGAAGTATAATATTCTGAACCCTGAGACCTGGCAGCATTAACCTATACCCAAGAACACAGCCCTAAATCTCCATTTCTTGCCTGGGAAGGGGGGGGGGCGGTGTATGGAGCCAATATTTCTCTTAAAGGACCATAAATAGATCAAATGGGGGAAAAAAAAGTATATGAAGATAGTTTTGTGAATGGTAAAGTGATGTACAAATACCACGTAGCCTTATACTATTTTGTGTAATGTAGTGTAGTTTATACACATGGAGGAAGGTTGAATAATACCTGGGAATAAGGGCTTGATTATCATAGTTCTAGGGTTCACGTGCTGGCTTTGATATACACGTGCTAAATGACCTTGGGCAGGTGAGTTACTCTTGGTTTCAGTCTTCTCATCCATAAAATGGAGATAAAAATAGAATCTATAGCATAGGGCTACTCTGAGGACTAAATAGGTTAGTTTATAAAGCATTTAAAGAGTGACTGACGTACATTAATAAATTAAAATAGATGGAGGGTTGTGGGCTCTGAAACTGGAAACATGGACTACGGTGGATTTAGGGAGGATCTTGGATAAAAGGAAAACTTAACAGAGAGACACTAAGAAATGCTGACAAAGGGGAAGGCCATTAACAAGCAGATGGTAGGAGAACATTAAGCCAATGACAACCCAAAGTATAATGAGTGAGCACTGAGAGGGAGAGCAATTTAGGGACCTGTTCCCTAGGTCTGAGAGGGCAAGGCCTCTGCAAGGAGAGGTAAATGGGAAGGCAGAGGAAACAGTGTTAATACAAAATTGATAGATTGGACACCAAATTCTTTGCTTCATGGAAGTAAATAATTCAAGCCCAATGGCAATTACTGGTTGCAGAACATTACTATATTGTTCCCGATATTCCTCAAATTCACATTTTCCACTGTACCAGGGAAACACCCCTATAAAAACTCTTCAAATGATTTTCCAAGTCAAAAAGACCTCCTTTTTCATTTCTAGCCTTGCCACGCTTCCTGGAGAGTGTAAGCAGCTAAATTCCCTGACCCTCGTATTCAAGTGTAAAAGAAGGATAAAGTAAGGATACCTACCTCAGTTTTGTTGTGAAAATAATGTGACGTGGCATGCGAGTGGTGTTTGCACAAGTCTTACACAAGAAGATCTCCAAACTAGAACTTAGTCTCTCCCACCGACTACCCCATCCTGAAACAGTAGGAGAGGGCAGACGGTCAGGAGAAGACCGAATGAGGACCTTCACAGGCTGGATGCTCCCGCTTCTCAGAAGTTCCCAGGTGGTCCTGCAAAGATTCTTCTACGTGGTTTAGCATCTACGTCAAGCTGTGGCCCTCCTGATGGACAACCTTGCTAAACCACACTGGATGACAACCCACATTTGGCACACTAATTAAGAATTTATATCTGAATTAGTGTCATTAGAGATCTTGCAAGACCAACAGAGATTTGATGATAGACACTTTCATTAAAACGACCTGTTGCTAAGGAGGAATCTAGTTGCTTCCCCCAATACTTCAACTAAAAAAGAATCTTGCCTCTCAGATTTATTTTTGCACCATAATGTATTCATTCTCTTTTCATAGTGTTTCAATAATAATTATATTTTAATTTAATCTTTTTCTTGTCAAGTTTTTTTTCAAGTTTTTCTAGTCTTCCAAACTTACTTTGAAGTTTCTTCTCTTACCCTTGCTCACGTCTTGTTATTTTCATTTTTATAATTAACAACTTAAAGGAACATTGTAACCCCTTACATCCCAGGGCCAAGCTAATCTCAGAAATATAGAGGCTGACCTACGCTGGGTGTCTAGCTAACCTAAACTTTACCACTTCTTTAATATCACAGCTGGAAACTGACCTGGGACCCTGTCCTAGGCAGTCATGGCTTCTTCCCCTAAGACTTGCTCAGTCTACTGACTTCTGTTAGAATTAACACAGCACCACTTTTCAAGCGTCTGTGATGTTCGAGAAATTATACTAGACATTATGGAGAAATCGCAAAATTCATGAGTGTTGGAGATGGACAGATATTAAAGGACTACCTCATTCCACCTCATAATCTTAGACAGGAAAACTCCAACCACAAAATAACCAATACGAATATCCCCTTGTTATCTCACCCAGGAGCAAGATACACAATTTTGAACAAAGCACTGGGGCTTCTCTTGGACACACAGTCCCCCTCTTGGATTCCAGATGAGCTGGGTATTTTGTTCTTGCAAGGGGAAGGAAAACATTCAGTGAGCATGGTTCAGGTTAGGAGCGACAGGTTTGATCCCAGGGGAACCTTCCCTGCCACTGATGTGTATTGCTCCTGACCACAAACGCTGCTCTATTCGGTAGTGGAGATGATTTAACCCCACAGGCACTTACATGCTGTTTGCTTCTCTACAACAGTACCTTGTACTTCTGTTTTCATGAAGTGCCTGAAACCTCTACATTCCTAATGAGCCTCTAGAAATAAAGAAAAAAACACAAATGTTGACCCTATAGCTCTAGTCTGCTGTTTCTTCTAATTCCCTTTTTCAGTGGCGTCTTTCTTTGTTCTCATATTTTTGCTATTATGTCATCATTCTTCTTGGGATTTTACATGTAGGAATCCTTTGAGGGCTGGGGAAAAGTTGGATTCCTCCATGAAGAATTTCCACTTGTTCTATTAGATGCCCCAGGACACTATTACTCAAAGATCTTTCTAATTTGAATGTCTGCTTTGAGTTCTTTGGGACCACCCAGAGGGAAGGGATTTGGGCTGCAAACCCAACAGAGGGCTTTTTTAAATCCTACCTAGCTTACCCCATGAACCCTTCTTTTCCCCTTGTTCAGGTCCAAGACTGTATGTGAGTGTGTGGAGGGGGTATATGTTGGTTTCATCCTTAGCATTTGAATGCATAGTCCTTTTAGATTCTAGATTTATGAGAGAAGGCATTCCTAGTATATGGCCCATCTTGGGGGACCCAGGTTGTGTCTCCTGTTTCTAGTGCCCCACACTATTAAACTAAAATGCAAATTCACCAACTTCAGAGACACCCTGGGGGAAAGTTCACTTGCAGAATTTGACTCACCTAAGATTTTTAAATTTTTCTTCCTCATTTTTCTAACCTAAAAAATAGCTTACTTTTCTACCAGCCCATTAGTGCACTTAAGAAGATGTTTTCTTTAGGGGGCACCTGGGTGGTTCAGTTGGCTAGGCATGTGACTATTGGTTTCAGCTCAGGTCATGATCTCAGCGTCCTGACATGGAGCTCCATATGAGGCTCCTAACTGCGCAGGGAGCCTGCTTCTGCCTCTCCCTTTGCCCCTCCCCCTGCACGCACACATGCACGCTCTCTCTCTCTCAAATAAATAAATAAATCTTAAAAAAAAAAGATGTTTTCTTTAATATGTTTAATTAGAATATTTAGTTATGTTTAAAAGGAGGGCCAGTCTGGGTACCTAGCTTACAATTTTATCAGAAAAGTCTGAAACACGTATCTTCGTGATAATTATTTCTTAATATTCTGTTATTTCAGGGTTTGGTTTTTATTTTTCCTATTTCTGAGTTACAGGGGGACTTGTTTCCCATCAGATTATTCTACCAGTGTTAATTTAATTGCAAAATAACGAACTTCAGTGCCTTCAACAGAGATCAGTGAGTGTTTGTAGCTGGGGACACTGCCGCCAAACACACCTGGGGTTCCACTAGTAAAGCAGATGGCCGGTGAGTCCTGGCTGGGTCACCTGCGCGTCTGCCCCAGGGGCTCAATTCTGGCTTCTACATAATGCCTCAACTCTTTCTACTTTCAGAACCTCATTTTTCCTTGTGGCTTATCATAGGATCAATCAATATGTACACACCGTATGTCTCTTATCATCTGATTTTCTATGTGTTACCTTGTTCTCACTTGTTTGATATATAATGATCTAAGGAAGTAAACAACCATTGTGTTTTCATTTTCACTTTGCTCCCTTCTTATTTCCTTTTCTTAAATGGCTTTTTTTTTACATTGGGTGCATGAACATTCAGGATAGGTCTTCATGTGAACCATAAGCTTCATCTTTACATAGTGTTTCTCTTAAAGTCTAAGAGTTTTTGCTTTTAGTTAAAACTAGCTAGACATGAATTTTACAGCTCTGCTTTATTTTTATTTGCATTTCCTTGGTATATCACCATCTCTTCTATTAAAGTTATCCTTTCAATGTATCTTTGTCTGGATATATGCCTTAAATATCCCCATCTTATCTCCCCACTCACATTCAATGTTTTGTTAGTTTACTATTACAATATCTTATAACACGTTCTATTTTCCAATCATGTTCTCCACAGCTGTTCAACTTTGGGTCTCATTATCAGCAAATCCAATACTATTACTAGTCTTTTCCATGTCTTTCTCCCTCCCTTCCTCTCCTCCCCCATTCCGCTCCTTGCTCCCTTCCTTTCCCATCCTCTCCTCCTCCCTCCCATCTTCCCTCCTCCCGACTCTCCTCCTCTCTCTTCTTTTCCTCTCTCCTCCCTCCCATCCTCCCATCCAAACCCCCCTCCATCCTTCCTCCTCTCCCCTTCCATCCTCCCTTCTTGCCCTTCCAATCTCCCCCTCTTCCTTCCCACCCTCCCTCTCCCTACATCCTCCCATTTATTAGCTCATGTTTGTTTTTTTTTCCAGAAGGAATACTAAGAACCATATACCCTGAGTCCCTGAATGCTTGAGAGGACCTGTCTGTTGTCTTTACACCTGAACGGCTGCCCGTCTGCAGATACGCATCTTAAGTCACATCTCCTTCTCTAAGAACTTAGTATACACTGTCCCACTGCTTTTCACATTTGAGTGCTATAAAAAGATTTAGGGATACCATGCCTTTTTTTCTCCCAAGAAGTAAGTTGATTTTCCCTTATGTGCCACAGAATTCTATTAATTTTAATAAAGTATTGTAGAATAGTTTTTTTTTAACTGAATTTGTGTTTCCTGGGACATGTTATACTCCTTGAATCTGAGGATTCTAATCCCTTTTTTTAAAGATTTTATTTTTATTTATTTGACACAGAGAGATCACAAGTAGGCGGAGAGGCGGGCAGAGAGAGAGAGAAGAGGAAGCAGGCTCCCCACTGAGCAGAGAGCCCGATGTGGGGCTCGATCCCAGGACCCTGGGATCATGACCTGAGCCAAAGGCAGAGGCTTTAACCCACTGAGCCACCCAGGCGCCCCCTCTAATCCTTTTTTTAAAAAAATTTAGAAACTTATGGGTTCCATGCTGGGAGCCTACATTTTAAAAAATCAGAAATTTAAAAATATCATTTAAAATTTTTCTTACATTTTTTCCTTTTCAAGGCACAATTAGGCTTATATGAGATATCCTCTGTCTTTACTACCAATGTTTTCTTCTCTAACCTTTTATAATTGTTTTTTTTGTTGTTTCATTTGCTCATTCTGTAAAACCCACTTTTCATGTCCTAGAATGTGTCTTGAGCCATATATGTATCAGCCTCTTTTAAGAAGAGCCTGTTTCCACAGTGATTTTGATCTCCTTACTTTTATGATCCCTACCGGGAGGCCCTACGTTCTTCTTTGCAGTCATTCTCTCACAAAGGTCACATTTTCCTCAATCTTTGAATCTATGCAGAACTATCTGTATACGTTGCTCGGGCTTTGTGGCATCATTTCTTCTGGTGGGTATTATCTACGTACCTTCTACTTTTCATGCTCTAACTCTCCCTCTGGGCTTGGAGTAAATCTGCAAAGATCAAATGCCTTCTGACAACTATTTTATACAGAATCACCTCTCTGTGGTATCGCAGAGAGGGGCAGACCACTGAGCTCACAGAGCTGGGCCGTGACTCTGAGTCCCCTGCCTCTGAGCACTTCCTCAACAACACTCCCACGCAGAGATCCGAGGCTCCTCTGCGCCTGCGTGCACGTCACCAGATTCACGTGAGGAGCTTTCAGCTCTGTTCTCTTCAGCTCTCCAAGAATCTCTGGAGGCCCTTCTTCTATCCGTCTATACTGATCACCTGCTTCTCTCAGGGATGAGACCACTATGAAGCTTCCCAATCACTTCTAACTCCCTTCCCATTTCATCAAGGCAGACAGGGAGGAAGAACTCTCTTAAAGGTCAGCGAGGCGCCCAACCTGTGTCCATCAGTGTTTTCTACCTGCTTTGGAGAACTCATCCCTCCATCCACAGTGCTGCAGGTTTTGAGGGGCGCACTAGCTCCGCCAGTGTCCTTCCTCGCCCTGAAGATTACTCCATCTTTGGGCACATACATCCTTAGAGAGTTTTCAGTGCTGTGGGGAAATGTTTTTGGCAAAATAGCAAATGATCAAAAGGATACAAAATCACACAATTAGAAATGGGCAGAAATTATCAAAATAGTAATGACAGTTATTATTTCTGAATAGCAGAATTATGGATGATTGTCATTTTTTATATTTTTAAATTTCCTACGAAAGCTGTACAATTAACTTGTATACCCAGAAAAGTACAATGCATTAAAAAAAAAAAAAAAAGATTCAGCCTCTTGTCTCAACCAAGTTCTAGATATTTTTGCCAAAACCAGGCCTAGGTTCCTCTCCAGCTCTTGAACAAACAAGCTCCACACCCTGGGTCCCCAATTTATCTAATGAGCTATAATGCTACCCCCCAGATTCCCATGGAGCTCTTCTACAAAGTCACGAAATAGGGAATATGAAATGTCTTGAACTTGCTGTGGGGGAAGGATCACACCATCATTATGAGAACCACTTCTGTTCATTCCTATCTTGTCTTTTGTCTTTGGTTTAAATCTCTGAAACGAATCTTTCTCATTAGACAGCACTGCAAATGGCGGCAGAAATCTATTTCTCAGGAACGGAACTCACGGCTGGTGGTGCCCCCGAGGAGGAGAAGCCAAGGAACTGAAGAAGCCTATGCCCCCTCAGTAATTTAGAGACTTAAACACAGCGCTAAGAGGCCACGGCTCCCAGAGAAATGGGCGGGCAGAGGCAGCGACTCCACAGTGGCCCTGGGACTGGGGTCCCTTCAAGGTAAGGCCTCGTGCGGTTCCGGCACCGTGACAAAACAGACACAGGAGCTGACAGAAATCGGAGCCACTTGTGAACAAAGCTGGATGCCCAAGTATGTAAGTGTGCCTCAAATGTCACCGTCATGACACACAACACACATGCACACACGCGTGTGCACACAACTGACAGGGATGCAGGTTTTTGCTCAGTGTAAGGAAGATTTCTTTAACAAGTGGGTGATCTCTCAACGACATGGGCCGGCTGAGGCTTAGCACGTCCGGTGAGGTGACGGAGACGCCCCCTGGGTACTCAGCAGTGCGTCTGTCACATGTAATCCTTCAACCTACAATCTGCCATGACTTACCTGCGTAATAAGATGTCTTTAAACATTACATTCAATAATTTTAGGTATAATAAACCTACCTCACCCATCTATTGCCCTTCGGCACAAACCACCAAATCACAGAGCATGGCCAAAGGCGAAGATCACCTCTAAATTATCCCTAAAGACTTTCAGAAGGCCTAAGTGTAAACAAAGAAGACAGTGAAAATGTTCAGATGACTGTCGATGGCCAAGACTCCAACTGCTGGATCACTTCCTGGATTTTCTGTGCAAAAACATCAAGTTTAAAATGAGAACTACTGTTTACGGACGACGGAAAAAAAAAACTTTCAAAATGCACCTCATGTCATTAGATTAATTTGCTATGCACCTCGGGGCAATTATATTAGCAGCAAAGCTATTCTTCCAGACCTTGTCCCCTAGCAGGCACTATAATTAGAGAAGCCTACATCCCCACAGACAGAACCTCTGCAGACTGGAGGCAGAGCCCATTACGTTTGCCCCGAGCACCTCTGACGCTCTCTCTTTCTCTGTGCTGAGAAAGAGGCAAATGTGCACTCTGAAAATTAACACAGCCAGAAAGGAAACATCCCACAGGGTGAATCAATACCCAGCAAAGGATAATGGGATTCCTGTTCAGGCAGCTGTGTCCTGCCCCCTCCCATTAGCACCTGTCAGCGAGAGCAGTCAGGGCCGGTCAATGGGCAACTCGCCTCCCAGCTCAATTCTCAGGATGATCATTAGCTCCAGCGACTCCAGGGCACCCCACGCTGCCAAATAGTGTCCTTTTCTCCTTAAATGCAGACAAACAATGACTTCTCCTCTAACAGCTGGCACAGACCTTGTTAATCTTTCTTGTTTCACTTCTGTTTTGCCCTTTGCACAGTGTGTGAGAACAGATCTACAGAAGGTAGAAATTAGGTTATTCAAGTTAATTTCAGGACGCGCTCTACTCAGAGGCTCAGAACCCATCGAAGTTGGCATGCGTCACTTAGAGGTAACTGCAGGATAGAAATAATGTGGCACTGATTGTGTCAGCTGGTAAATGATCAATACCCTCTTGGGAGTTTTTAATAAACATTTGCTAAAACAAGGAATGAATGACCCCACATGACTAAAAATCCCTCTGTCCTTGTCCCTCTATTTCTGCCTCTCCCTCCTTCTTTCCCTCCTCTCCTTCTTTCTCCCGTTTTTCCAACCTCCTCTCATTGCAAAGTAGACGTGCATAGCCACTTAAAGGAAAACTGCGCGGTAGAGCCAACCCTGAAGAGGAGGAAGGGGAGTTGTAAAACAACAGCCCTAGAGGTCAAGCTGCTTTAGAAGTATCTGCACACTAAAAGACCAGGAATTCTAACATCTTCCAAAAATGTATAGTGAGCTAATACTTTCACCCAGATATTTTATGTTCTATCCCGGAGAACTGTGAAGGTGTGTCTAGACCAACTTGGCAGAGCTGATCCAGTGTTTTCATTTTGTCTCTTTCAACTGACTCTACTTTCCTCTCAGCGCTGTGTGTGTGTGGACTTACAGCTTAGACATGCCCTGCTTTTTGGAAAAATCAGGTCAGTTAGTAATCGAGAGGAAATCAGCAAAATTGCAAAATGTATTAAACAGTGATTATTTAACCATGCTCCCCTCCATGCATTCACTCATTCAATCATTCACAAATATTTACTGAGCACCTACTGAATAGCCAAATGCTTTTACACAAAAAGAGATCTCACAGATTAGTTGGGAACAGAAGAGTAGAGTAGGGTAGGTATTTTCATCAAACCTGGTAATTTCTAAAGAACTCTAGAGACCAGAGACCAAAAATCCTCCAATCTTCTACTGACAAACAATGTAGATAAGGCTCAAAGCCCAACACCAGTCCACAATGAAAGGTTCTCTTTCTGGAGCATCTAGAAAACTTTTCTTTCTCCATCCTTATTGAA
>PISX010010868.1:0-68155 GCA_004024625.1 Mellivora capensis | reverse complement strand
CAACAACAATACAATAATAGTAGGGGACTTTAACACGCCCCTTACTGAAATGGACAGATCATCCAAGCAAAAGATCAACAAGGAAATAAAGGCCTTAAATGACACACTGGACCAGATGGACATCACAGATATATTCAGAACATTTCATCCCAAAGCAACAGAATACACATTCTTCTCTAGTGCACATGGAACATTCTCCCAAATAGACCACATCCTGGGTCATAAATCAGGTCTCAACCAGTATCAAAAGATTGGGATCATTCCTTGCATATTTTCAGCCCACTTTTACCTTTAAATAGAGTTAGACCACTAGGAAACTATACGACTTAAGTAATCATCAAACAGCTTTTTATTTTATCAAAGAAGCCACCATTATAAAATTCACATGTGCATTTCCTGCAGAAAGATTGTTGAGGATAGGAGTTTACTCAATATGCCATATATAAAACCCCACGTGAGGAGCCTTGTCTTCCATAAGGAGCCACGTTCAAATTCCTGATAATGAGAACTAGAAATTATATCCTATTTCCCTCTTTTGACTTGACTTTCTGGCAGCTCAGGGCCACACTGTATACTCAGCCACAGCAACCAGGACACACTTGACTTCCTCACTCTGTCTCTGATCTTCATTTTATATATATATTATTCTGTAAGTCTTACCACATATTATACACAATTGGAGAACAGATTAAATAAATGTCTCTCAGGTATTAGAGGTAAACTGTGATCAACAAAGCATGCTGTTCATATGTGTCAACTGGTAATTCTATTTTCAAATCCTTTTGACAAAGTGTTAGAGAATAAATTTTTCAGTAAAGTAGATTTTCAGTCTCTCAAAGGCACAGACTGTCTTTCATTTCTCTCTTCATTATTCTCTGCAAATACCAGGGGCTCAGTCAATGCCACTGAAGGCAACAAGGGCTAACACTTGCTTATTGAGCATTTGGTTCATATTTCTTGGAACCTGATATAACCTGGGAGGCTAATTTTTTGATCCTGACATGGAGGTACAGGATAAGAAGTAGACGGAGAAGGCTTTGGTTTCTCCGGCAAGCACTTACCTGCTCTTACCGAGGTGGGGGGACTTGTCAGGAGTCTAGGTGCATGACGGCAAGGTGTCCTGAGGCCCCCATATCCAGTGCCAGGGGTTGCTGCCGAGAACTTGGCCCCATTGAAGCAGCAAGAGACAACCCTGGGCCCCACCAAGGAGCACACCTGCTCCCACACCCACCCAGCTCATTTCCATGGCACAGTTGCAAAGAAAACACCTCTTTCATATGGGGTTGAAAACACTGTGACTCTGGTATTCTTCCACTTTTTCTAAGATTTGCCCATTATTCTGCATCTGACTCTACCCAAAATGCTTCTGGCTATTTCCTTGACACACTCAGGTTACACAAGAGTGACGCAGTCGCCTGTGCCCCTCACAGCCAGAGGGGTTTAAGAAGACAGTGACTCCACCATCTTCTCAAGAGTCAAAATTAACATTTGTTTAGACTACTTCTTTGCCAATATCTTCATACTATACTGTCAGGAGGAGCCTGACTTCTTCCTAAGCTCCTGTGATTTGGGAGCCCAGCTGTGACAGCTTGTTCCATGGCTGGGAATTGAAAAGTCGGGTTGCCTGCTTTCTTTTTCTAACTTGGCAAATCAGAAACTATTAGCGTCAAAACTCAACAAATAAAGCAATAAACACACGACTTCCTGCTTAACCTGCGGTACCTGGTGGTGGTTAGGGTTTCCAGCATCAAACAGATGGTAGATATTTCAAAATAATATAGGAACAGCTGTGTTAATTTATTATAGATTTATCTTAAGTGTGCTTAATTGTTTCAAAATAATGTTCATTGCCCAACCTGGGCAAAGTACAAATTTATTACAGAGGAACTCAAAGACATGTAACACATTTGGTTTATGGCTCTAAAAGGAAAAAAATACATGAGCAAGGAAGAGTCAACAAGGGATACTAGGCAGACTGAAGTTTTGGTGCTTCTTACCTAAGTAGTCCTTGAACTTGTGCCCCCACCTGGTCTCCACTCCCCAGACTTAGACCTCTACTTTGCAGTTGACAATAGCTAAAGGGCCCTCTTTAGGATGGAAAGCAGAATTTCAATTTTATGTAGGGGAAAAATAACAGAATAATCACTTCATAACCAATTAGACACCAACTCATCAAGTCAGGGGCCTGTGAGTGGCCATTGAAAGGATCCAGAAAGAGATGTGAAAAGAGGAGAGCATTTAATTGGGTGCCCACTTAGTACTAAATAGAATGATATTTAGTACCTAAGCTAATTATTTCTCCATTTTGCAGGTGAAGAAACCAAGTCTTGGAGAGGCAGAGGGACTTGTCTAAGACTACAGAGTAAGAAGAGGACCCAAGTTGCAAATTCAGATTGTTCAAATCCTAAAATCCACCTCTACGCATTACTGCGATTTACCTATGATGCCTCCTATTGTTACTGAAATGGAACAAATGGATTTGGGGTGCACGTGTTAAGCATCAGCTGGCGCGCATGTACACGCACGCATGCGCGCGCGCACACACACACACACACACACACAGTATTTAGAAAAAAATACCTGGAGAAGACTTTTTCAGGGAAAGTGAGATCTGGAAGGCATAGATGTGAGCAAAAGCCCAAGAAGTAGAGGAATGGCTAAGGTGCCTGGCATGAGAACACTTTACTTTGCTCCTGAGAAAGGGATGAAAACAAAAAATGTTGGAGAACAGGAGTAAAGCTGGGGAATGAGACCTCTGGGAGGATAGTGTACTTTGGGCTGTACCACAAGATCCCCTTTTACGACTGAAATCTCATTCTCCAGCTTTGGGGAGTGGCCCTGGTGGGGAGCCCTCAGCCTGCTGCCCAGCTGGGGAACTGCCCTGGTCCTGGGGCCAGTGATTGGTGGATGTGGGGCTCTCAACTTCAGCCCCTGCCAGTCAACTTGGGGACAACTTTGCAGGGTCATCCCAGCCTCCACCAGTCCCATCTGGTCAAGAAGGCCTTGCTGAGACAGTACCATAACTCAACTTCTTCCTCTGTCCAGTCTGCCTTCCTTCTCACCCCCAACATGTATGGACCCAGAGAGCCAGCCCCAGTGCTGGAAACTTGCTGCAGGAAAATGATCTCAGAGCCTGCTTCCCGGTGAGTGTATCTGCAACAGGTATACTAAAGAACACTTCTTTAAGAACAGGGATGCCTAAGTGACTAGTTTGAAGTTGCTTAAGTCTTTGTGATATGACACCTTCATCACTGGCATCCAGATCCTCAGAAAGGTCTAGTGCCCTCACAGGCAATTTGGTTAAGTAGGAGTACTGGGGAGAACAGATAAAGAGGCTAGATCTTTCAGTCTAGACCAATATGGCGCAGAATGGGGACAATGGAGACAGAAGATGAGATATTCCTAACTTGTAGGAATTACAGAACTTCCAGGAAGGGCTGTGAACCATCATGGGACGTGGACTTAGGGTTTGAGTCAAAGTTACCCAGACCTGAGAGGCAGGAACAAACTGGCTGACATGTGGGTTCATGGTGATGAGGCTGAGCTTTACCTTCATAGACAGGGGCTAATTCCTGGGCTGGGGAAGTAGGTGTACCAGGTCCATGTGAGGGAGAAGGCGTCCTCTGAGCAGTGCGGACCTGTCCAAGCCTTCAGAAGAGATGGGCCCCTCCTTCACTCAGGGGCACGTGACATTCGCCCCAGTCTTGTGAATCATACTTCAAGCTTCCAGTCTCCCCAGCGAGAGTACAAGGTGTCTCCCTTGCTTTGTGCCTCATGGCACTTAGCGCCTCACATAACAGACTCCTAAGAAAAACACAATTAATTGATTGTGGACCTTAAGACAGCTGAGTAAGAAGTCTGACTAGCTCTGTAAAGACTCTCTCAAACCTTGTATGTAAATTTGAAACCACTGCTCTCTGGACAAGAAGCCCTCATTTGCTGGTCACCAAGCCTTCCTTACAGACAAATTTTTGTTTGTTGTTTTGAAATTGAAATGCTGGCTTCAATCAGCAGTTCCTCCAGAAGTGTTGCTGCCTGACACTGACCTTTTATTAAAGTGAGGGATGGCTCGAAGCATAACTAACACCTCTTCAATGAGATTTGGAAAGCAGAGAAGAGAACATCACTTCATCTATTTCTCCACTGAAAGGTTATTTCAATCAGTGAGAAAGAATGAGCTTTATTCATAAAGCACTTGGAAATCCTGAAAGATTTTGTATTAAATATATTTGACAAAGGAGAAGCCTGGGCTGACAGAATGAGATGCCGTCAAAACACAGATCTCAAATACCTACCAACTCAGAAAGGCATGTGATGGGGCCTAGGATTTGATAGTGGCAGACCAAGCCTGGAAGCCAGCTTTGTCCTTGGTCTTGCTTGGCCTTTCTGTAGCCACAGATTCTCAAAGTGGGGTAAGTTACAAGTACTTATGACTACAAAATGAGAACAAGTAGGTTCCAGAAATGACACCAGGCACGTGAAAGTTTCATGGTAATTAAAAGGCACCTTTAGAGTTCCTGATAGGACCCAGGCTTTTGTGTCACTTGGCTCCCATTGTCACCATCTGACTCTGGTTGGTTGTGGTTAGTGGCATTAGTTTTGGGATTAACCATACTCCTATTCCAAATGTAGTCTTGCCACTTACTAGCTATGTGACAGTGGGGAAGTTTCTTAACCTCCTGAAATACAACCTCTCTATAGAATGGAGAGTCTTGTCATCTCACAGGTATGTGGTGAGAGCTGTATGTGGGAGAGGGTGTCTGTCCTAGCACACTTCCTTTATCACACCTCCTCTGGGCATTGAAAGTAAGCTTCCCTTCACAAAAACATGGCTATGGCTTTGGTCCAATTCAGAACCTGAGCTGGCACTATTACAAAACTCCTGCAACTCCATCTTGGAAGCATTTTTAGCAAGTGTTTAATGCTCCACCATCATTTTTCCAAGTAATTGCTACTGTATGATAAGCCGTGTATCAGGTTAACAAGAAGGACAATAAAGGTCATGGGCTCCTCATCTTCAGTCTGACCTTCCTTGGTCAAGGTTTTCCTGTGATTGAAAGTGAAAGAAAAATTTCAAGAACTTCTGAGTCAGCTAATTGAGACTGAACCAATTACTATGTTTGACCTCAGTGTTACTAGAGAACCTCCTCATGCCTTCTGCAGCCTCTAAATAGTTGCCTTCAGCCCTCATCACAACACTCGGCCAGGGCTGTGCTCTGACCTTGTGCAGAACTTTCCAAACAGCTGACATGAGAGAGAGCTCAGCGATGGAATCTGCAGGAAACTCTCCACAGCCCTGTAGCACTCAAAGAAGGCTCTGCAACCACAGCAGCTCACACAAGAAGCTAGTGCCCTCTGGCCAAGGATGGGCCTCTGTGATGCACACATGCAAATACACAAACTAGTGTTGAGCATCGAAGCAGCACGCCCTGTGTCGGGCATGCCACACGGTAAGTTGCGAGTGCATCCCACTAAACACACCAGGACACTGGGCAGCTCCGTAAAACCACCTTGCTTCCCCTCTTCTTCAACAGAGACTATGTGCTCACTGCCCACATATTGGAGAGCAACGCCCTTCTGGGCCTGATGCCGCACGTGACCACACTGACTCCAGCTGTTCGGCAACTACGCCCACCGACACCAAGGTCAACAGTCCTGGAAAGTGTTCCTCATAATTCCCACAAAGATGACTGGCTAAATGGCTAACCAATCCCCCAACACACACACACACCCATACATCACTTTGTGTTAATCCATGTGAGCGACACCCGTTTGGCTCTCAATAAACAATGTTTCTGGGGAAACTGGTTGGAAAGCTCAGCTGAACCCTGAGGTCGAAAGTGGCTTCTTCCCTTTCACTCCAAAACTAGAATTTAACACATTTTCTGTACTAGGCTCTCAAGTGTTGACAGAGATGAAAATACAACTTCCAGATTCCACAAAATATATCAAAAGCAAAGTTAAATAGACCCCACAGTGAAAGACTACATTTCAGAGGGAAAGACAGGGGGAGGGAGGGAGAGAGGGAAAGAGGGAGTAGGGGAAAAGAAAGGAAGATAATAGAAAACCTAAAATCTCAAAGTTTGATAACATACTCTGTGGGGAAACCAGAGAATAGGCACTTTCCTACATTGCTGACTGGAATGCAAAAAGGCATTTAGAAATGCCTATGAGAATTATACATGCATTATGTACATACATAATATACATAAATATATATCTATCTTTCATGTCATTGATTAACATTGTCAATATTTCCTCTTAGCTACTTGAACAATCCCACCTCTAGAAATCTATCTCAAAGATAAACTGGAAATAAAACAAAAAAGCTGAATGCACTTGGTGCCATTTCTAATAGCTAATGCTAGAAAAACTCAGATGTCCATCTAAGGGACAGGGTGAATGAACAACAGTCCGTCCACACAAAGGAGACCATGGAAGCTGTGAAAAGAAATGAAGTCTATAGCTACATCCTGCGATGAAGTAATCTCCAGGATATATTGCTAAGTGAAGCACACAGAAGTGTGTATAATGTGCTACCAATTTCTTAAGAAGTGAGAGATAGGAAGCCTTTAATTGAATATATTTTTCAAATGAAAGGATGATGAATAAACTGTTTTTTTAGATTCCCTCTTGGGGAAGGGAGAGAATAGGGTAAGGGATCAAGGATACAAGCTATCTTCCTTAAATATGCCTTTTTATGGATTTGAGTTTGGACCCATGGAACCACTTTACATAATTAATAAACAAAAGTAACAAAACAAAAGCTGTTTCTAAATATTTGAAACAAACATACCTTTATACACCCATAAATGTGTATACCTTTATACACCCATACAGAGACTAATGATTCAGTTAATTATAGATGGGTTGCATGCGTGCAAGGAAATTACTGAGGCAAAGGAAAGAACCATGCAGAAGAGTTAAAAAGAGAAAAGTACCTGGAGCTCACACAGGGCCAGGAACAGGGCCTCTTCACACCTGCCAAATTGTCCCTTGTTATTAAACCTGACAATTCACTGGCCATTAGGTAGAGTATACAGAAGAGTCTCACCTCAATAATGGGCAGTAATCAGCCATGGCTAAAAGCTGTCATGGTCCTACAAGACAAAGCTCAGAAGTAAGATCCAAGTGTATCAAACTGTTTCCCAGTAACTTGACTGAATTCTAAAACAAAGTTCAAGACTGCTTGTTTGAATACAAAAATAACCAACACCAACAAAGGAAAATTCACGATGGCAGACATTCAGTCAAACATGATCTGGAACACCAGGAAATAGAGAGATATTACCTAGTTAGGAGAAAAAAAAAATCAGTCAATCGAAACCAACTGAGAAATGACACAGACATTAGAATTAGCAGATGAGGACATTAAAATGATTTAACTGTATTCTACTTGTTCAAGTAGCTAGAGGATATATCGACAATGTTAATCAATGACATGAAAGATAGATATATATATTTAAAGATTCAAACCAAACTTCTAGAGAAGAAAACTTCAACATCTCAGGTGAAAAATACACTGATTGGGATTAACAGCTCAGATCCTGCAGAGGAAAAGACTAGTTAAGTTGAAGACAGAGCCACAGGAACTAAAATGAAACAGAGAGAGGGGGGAAAGAAGGCCTCAAAAACCCCCAGAGCTTCAGTGAGCTGTGGACAACTTCAAGAAGCCTGATATATGTATCACTGTATTTCCCAAAGAGGAGACATATGTCCACATAGGCAAATATTTTTGTCTTCCTGTGTCCTGTGCATGAATTGTCAATGAAGAGATGATTCAGAGTTGTGGTTACAAAAAGCTACCATCCTTCTCATCAATGAAATGTCTTAGGGCCCAGATGTTTTTCAGGGCATTGACCTTCCAACAGGAAAATGTGCTCAGAAGCTCCCCAAGAACATTAGGCTTTCTCCATGGGTCTCCATTCTCAGGCTGAGTTTTAGTGAGGTATCTCCCATCCATAGGACTTTGTCCCACTGGACAGGACAATAGAGTCCACCCTTCCCCCATGGTTCCCAGGCATTAAGGCCTCTTGGCCACTGCAAGAACCTGACAAGTCCCTGACAAGGAAACCAGATGTTCATCTACAGAATATCCTGGGTAGTGAGTCCCTCTAATAGCAGGTTTAGTGGGTCCATAAACCTTCAGGACAACTGCTCATGAGGTGTGTGAAACTATCCCCCAAACCTGGCTCTCCTTGTGGAAATCCTAAGGGGGAACAAAGGAATTCAGAACTACTATAAGGGTCTAGCATATAACTATTCATAGATCTAGATCCATATCCACAACTACCATCCAGTTACAATGGGGGCCTATGATGCTAAATGATGAGCTCATTTATGATATTCTGGAAAAGATAAAACTATAGCAACAGAAAATGGATCAATGGGGAGATGGGTTACATGACGGGACAATGACGGGATAGAGGGTTACAAAGAGGAAGCACAAGGAATTTTTGGAGGTTCTAACATCTTCTATAGAAACTGTTCCATAATCTTGAATGTGGTGATAGTTATATGACTATATGTACTTATCAAAATTGATAGAACTATATAGTATATATACTATATATACAATATACTAAAAAAATGAATTTTCTTGTTCACTTTTGTCAAATTTCATAGAACTGTATACTAAAAAAGGTGAGCTTTATTAAATATAAGTTATACCTTCCTTAAGAAAGTAAATAGGACACAAGTAAAATAAAAAGTCTAAAAAACTGAGGCTTTAAAAGCATAAATATATTTTTATATTATATTTGGCTTTTATTAAGATTGATCCTAATTCATACTCTGGTAACAAACTCCCCCCAGGGTGAAATCCTTTGGATTTAGTGCTTCTCAAATTTTAATATGTATATGAGTCTCCAAAGAACTTACTAAAATGCACATTCTAATTTAGGAGGGGCGAGGGCAGAGTTTCTGCATTTCTCAGAAGCTTCTAAGTGATGTCAGTGCTGTTGGTCTTTGGAGCACACTTTAAGCAGCAAAGCCGAGGACACTAGTCACATTACTTCATATAAAAGGCCAGGAGAACTATTCATTCATGTTGAAAAACACCTTTGTGATATGATACATCGTCTTGGCCTGTGTGTGTTAAAGGACTGGTCCTTTCCACAACAGTGTCACTTACTATCCTCAGAGCTGGAAGCTGAACAACTGGACCATTCTCTAGCCAGGCCTGGAATCAAATCCAGCTAATGGTTGTAAAGAAAATTTGTCAACAAAAATCCAAAAACCCCTGCCCTGAGGGTACGAGCTTCAGGAGGCCCATGAAGCCACAAAGGCCCATCCATCATCCAACCATCCATCCATCCATCCATATATGAATAAAACCTCTCTTCAAATGTGCATGGAAATTACTTAGTCAGAAAGGAAGTCAATACTGAATTCTTGAGATTCTGTAGACTATGAGTGGCACCACCTCACAGCTGCTGGGAGCCCAGTGCTGCCTGAGCCTCCAGCAGGGAGTTTCATCTGTGGAGTGGTCTCCCAGCAGGAGTAAGAAGTAGCCGTGACAGGAAACCGAGTGCTGGAGGATGATGGTAAAGGGCTGGTTTTATATTCAACAACTTCATGACACTTTCCCAAAGAACTGACACTTCTTTTTGCATGCTTAAAAAAAAAACAACCAAAACCACTATATAAATATCTTCACAGCTTCTTCGCCCACATATGCCCTAAAGTATAAAACATCACTTAGCAGAGTAACACATGCCAATACCTTCAGATACTTCACTTGGGGCTTTTCAAGAGGAAGTAACCACATGTATATTGAGACTCTTATGAGTTAACATTTATTGAGCACTTACTACGTGCTGTGAAGTATCCTAAGTGCAAGTCATGCATTCATAATCTCAACAGGACATCACCTCACAACAACCCCATATAGCAGGAACCACTATTGGCTCTTCTTTACGGAGGAGAACTCTCAAGCACAAGGAGGCTGGCTAATTTGTCCAATGATGCACACTAGTAATAATAAGAAGGGATATAAACTCAAGCAGCTGCTGTCTCTCTGCCCCATACCTTCCCCCACCTGACCACTATGCTAGGGTCTGCTCTATCCCTGGCACTGCATATGTGAATGCTCACTAAGCCTCAGGGTCTCCCATTTGGGAGAACTTGAAGAAACATGGTGTTAGGATCACCACATGTGTTGCTCCCCAATTTCCTTACAGAGCTTTGCTTTCTCACAGTAGGAGATGATGAAGCCACTGGCCTGATACCCTTAAATCATCATACAGTAAGCCTGGAGGGGCACTGATAACTGAGTCGGAAGGTTTGTTCTACCCTAGATCTTACCTTCCTTATGTAAAGACAGGGAAGGCTGTGGGGGAGTGGTTTTGGGAGGGAAATCAGGGGTTCAGTTTTGGACATCCTGAGTCTGAAATGCCTCATGTACATCCAAAAGGGAGATGTCAAAGAGCAAGTTCAAATTCACATATTACTGCTGAGCAAAATAAGTCAATCAGAGAAAGATAATTATCATATGATCTCCCTGATATGAGCAATTTGAGAGGCATGATGGGGGTTGTTGGGGGGAAGAGAGGGAAAAAAATGAAACAACATGGTGTCGGGAGGGAGACAAACTATAACAGACTCTTAATCTCATAAAACAAACTGAGGGTTGCTGGGGTGGGGGGGTGGTAGGGATAGGATGGCTGGGTGATGGACACTGGGGAGGGTATGTGCTATGGTGAGTGCTGTGAATTATGTAAGACTGATGATTCACAGACCTGTACCCCTGGGGCAAATAATACATTATATGTTAATAAAAATAAAAAATAAAAAAATTCACATATTACTGAAAAATAAATGGATGACAAGATATGGTGAATGGGACTCAACATGGGAGAATAGTTGGGAGTAGAGATAAAGCAAGGTTTACCATTGGTTGATAATTGTTGGGCTGACTGATGAGTCCATTGGGATTAATTATACTATTCTGACTACTTTTGTATGTCGGCAAGTTCCCAAAGTAAATTTTTAAAAATTCAGAAGGAGAGGCACCTGGGTGGCGCTGTAGGTTGAGCATTTGACTCTTGGTTTTGGCTCAGGTCCTGACCTTGGGTGGTGAGACTAAGCCCCACATTGGGCTTGCACTCAGCATGGAGTCTGTTTGGGATTCTCTCTCCTTCTCCCTCTGCTCCTCTCCCCACACCCCACTCTCATTCCCTCTCAAATAAATAAATCTTTAAAAAAAATTCAGAAGGACACAGAATCACTTATATAGAATATCATACAAAATGTAAAACCGAGATCTAATCATAAAGGAATATGAGACAAACCCAAATTGAGGGACAGCTGACAAAATAACCCAACTGTACTCTTCAAAAATGTCATGAAAGATAACAAAAAACTAAGGAACTCTTTCAGAGTAAATGATACCAAAGACACATAACAACTATATGAAATGTGTGAAACTGGCTTGTATCCTGGATCAGAAAAAAATTTGCTATAAAGGACATTATTTGGTCAATCAGTGAAATTTGAATGTTGATTAGTTTATTATATAATATATATCGATTTGAAATATCTTAAGCTTAATCATTTACTGAGGTTATATATGAGAATGTCCCCATTCTTAGGAGTTTCACATGTAAATATTTAGGTGTGAAAAATCATGATGAAAAAAATTTATTCCCAAATGTCACAGTAACAATAACAATTACATTAATGTATAAATATATGTCTACATTATATAGATATAAAGAGATTATGCAAATGTGGCAAAATGTTAACAACCGGTGAATCTAGGTGAAGCACATGTCAGTATTTATCGTGCTATTCATTCAACATTTCTATAGGCTTAATCTTTTTCAAAATCAATTTTTTGTTTTAGTTCTTGTTTTAAAGATTTTATTTATTTATTTGAGAGAGAGAGAGTGAGAGAGAGCATGAGAGGGAAGAAGGTCAGCAGGAGAAGCAGATTCTCCATGGAGTTGGGAGCCCGATGTGGGACTTGATCACAGGACTCTGGGATCATGACCAGAGCCAAAGGCAGTCGCTTAACCAACTGAGCCACTCAGGTGCCCCTCAAAATCAGTTTTTAAAAAATTAACATGATGAACCTGATACAGTCAATATCCCTAAAATATATTCCTTTCATTTCCTTCCTTATATTCTTTTGAATAAAAAGCAATCTTCTTTACTCCTTAATGATAGGTACTGAATACCTGACTTTTCCTTAAGAAGGCCTCTTGTATGTATCAGTTTTCTCTGCATTACATTACTTACTCATCACAGCAGGCCCTGCAGGTACTGTCCAGCCGCTGGGGGTACCACTGGTGGAGAACCTTGGCCGAAGAATGTCTTGCTGAGTCACAGTCCCTTCCCAGGACAGCCCACATCCAGTGCTTGTTGACTTGGAGCTGGAGAGGCCTGGCCTTCTAGCCCCAGTTCAGGAGGGTTCTATGGGGCCATCCCTGCTTCAGAGCTCTCTGTAGGGTCCACTGAGGCCTCCAGTGTGACCATGTCACAGCCTGATGTGTCTCTGTGCCCAGTCCCCTTCCTTCTCCTTCTTGCTACATGTGGTAGCCTCGTGAATACTCCCTCACAAATCTCCCACATAGTAATCCCCATCTCCAAGTCTACCTTCCCAGGGACCCAACTGTGACCATTTTGCAGATGAGGAAACAGAACCTTGGAAAATTACTTGCCTAAGGCCAGAAAGCCATTTATTGGTGAAGCCATGACTTGGACTCCAAATCTGTTGGCTTCCAGCCTTCCTTCCCTTCTATTTACCTTTCCAAATTCTACCTCTCTCTCAAGGACAAAGCCAAGTTCCCACTTCTCCCAGAGGCCTCCCTGACTTCCCCTTTCTGACCTCAAAGCTCTCACCATCTGCTCCATTTGGCACCTGGGCATGGCCTCTCTTGGAGGCTCTTCTGAACTGTTATCTCATATTACAAAACCATTGTGTTGTCATTTAGCTTTCCACCTTGAAGTTTAGTGCTTTGTCTGCCTTATACGTTCCTTGGGATACAGGTCATTCATTACTCTTTATGTCCCAACAGTTGTCCACACGCAGAGCACACAGTACATTACTGGGCAAAGAATGTGAAAGAATGGCAAGATCCCCTCTCTTCTGGCTGTGTTCTAAGTCTTAGAATAGGAAGCATAATATCCTCAAAAGATACTCAGCCCTGTGGCTTCAATTTCCTTTTTGTCTTTTCTGGAATGGTACAGGGCTTTGTGATGTAGGGTATGAGAGGATGGCAGGTTATTCTGCCAAAGAAGCAATGCCAACCACGGGGAGAGAACACAAACTCTACATTAAAACATGAGCCAGAAAATACCTGTCAAATTCAAATTCAGTCGAGCAACAAGGAAGGAAAAAAAAAATACCAGGACTGAAATCGCTAGAACATATCTTTGTCATTTATTTTGCCAGAACTACTTTCATTTTAATTATTTAAAGCATTTCATAATAGGCTAGCAAATGGGATGTTTTGTACTCTGCAAAATTAATGAAGTCTTAGATCAAAAATCCCACAATACCACATTATTAAATTTTAAGGGCAAAATAGTTAAGTAGCTTTTCTTTGAAGATTATCAACTGGAAGATTAACAAAGCCTTCTCCATAATCTCCTCCGAGCAAGGAAAAGTGGAAGGAAGCAGAGGCAAGAAAGTTTAGTCCAAACCCCCTCACTTCCAGCTCCTGGGCGTCACTTGTTGCCATGGTAACTCGGTTACTAGGGGGCCACTCAGACAGAAGCAGGACTTGAAACAATAAGCATGTGAACACATTACCACCTTTAGGTTTAGAAATAATTTTCAGCACTTTTTCCTCCTTTGCTTTCAAACATGAACCCGTATGGTGATGTATGGTGTTGCAAGAACAATATAAACACAAATTGACTGAAACATAATACTTGCCAAGCTTCCCTAACTGTGCACGAACACCATCAACACAGGAAGTCAATTTTAGAAAAAAAGTTTCTGAGTTGGGAAATCTGTAGGAGGGTTCTTCAAACTATAGAGCCCACAGGCCAAATCTCTGGTCTGCCACCTATTTTTTTTACATCTTGTGAGCTAAGAATTGTTTTTACATTTTTAAGTGGTTGAAACAAATCAAAATAATATTTTGTGATACCTGAAAATTACACAAAATTAAAATTTCAGTCTAAAATAATATTTTTTTGAAGCACAGCCATGCTTATGTAATTATATGTTGTCTAAGGCTTCTTTTTTTTTTTTTTTTAAAGATTTTATTTATTTATTTATTTGAGAGAGAGAGAGAGAGAGAGAGAGAGAGCACACACACAAGCAGGGGTAGGGGTAGAGGGAAAGGGAGAAGTAGACTCCCTGCTGAGGAGGGAGCCAGACCTGAGGCTACCTCAGAGTCCTGGGACTCTGAGATCATGACCTGAGCCAAAGGCAGACCCTTAACCCACTGAGCCACTCAAGTGCCCCTAAGGTTGCTTTTGTGTTACAATAGCAGAGTTAAGTAATTGTGACAGAAACCCTACGGCCCACAGAGCCTAAACTATTTACTATCTATCCCCCTGCACAGAGAATTTGCCAACCGCTGACCTAGAAACATGAATTGTACAGGAAAATTTAGACTAGGAGGCTGGGTATTTCTTCTCTGCCAAGAAGTCTGTAACAGGTGCTGTCTTTATTCTTTAGGGCGGCTGTAAAATACCATAGACTGGGTAGCTTTTCAACAACAGAAATGTGTTGCTCACAGCTCTGGAGGCTGGGAAGTCCAAGATCAAAGCACCCACATGCTTGCCTTCTGGTGAGGGCCGCCCCTTCCGCTCTTCCTGGTTCAAAGCCAGCACCTCCTCCCTGTGTCTCCACACGGCAGAAGCAGCTGGGGAACTCTCTGGAACCTGTGCTATAAGGCACCAATCCCATTCACGAGGCCTGATGATTTACGCACTTTCCAAATGCAAACTACTAATACCATCTCCTCTGGAGATTAGGATTTCAGCATATGAATTTGGGGGAGAGGTGAGTACACACTCAGACAAAGCTTTCTTCTTATATTTTTAAGTTTGAGTTTTCCACACAGACGCAGGCCTTTCCAGCTGATTTTTTTTTTACATATTCCATTCACCTTCACTTCTAGAAAAGCACAGCTATTATTTTCAAGACCAAGTGGAATAGCGTTACATGATAGGATCACACTCTGTGTCAATAGGGCTCACTCCACTCTCCTAGGGCTCAGGAGACATGCAACTTACTCCCTCATGTGTTTCATCTTGCTCCTGGCCGCTGGGCTGTTGAACACCATTGGTCTCGGGGACACATCTGCAGCTGTGCTGGTGACGGTCCTTGTATCTGAAAAATCAATGCACAGCACTTACTGACATCATCAGCACTCCGGCAACTTGGAGGCAGCATTCAAGGGCAATCAGAAAACAGAAGTTAATCCACCTTTGCCACTAGGTAATGCTACATTAATTGGAGATGAATTCAATTATGACATGCACATTAAGGAGATTTATGCCTAATGACAAGATTATTTATAGTTTAAATACACACAAGGAATTCTAAGACCAAGCCTCTCTCCAAAAGGATTATTTAAACAGAACACCATTATTTACAAGACGGGCTTTATATTAGCAAACTCGCGGGGAAACGCACCGATGGCAAAGCCAACGTTCCTGAGGAGCCCTTGAGGAGCCCTTGGCAGTCACTTTCATCGGGTGTGGTATTGGCTCAGATGGCTGAGACAGTTTTTCTAATAGACTTAGTTTTCCCTTTATCTTAACCCCACATCTGAGCATTGCTTTTTTGCAATGGAAAGCAAGATGCTGACTGGGGGTGTTTACCTAAGCCGTGAACTTCAGCAGAATGGAGCAGAAGGTCAAAACTGTGTTCATGAGGTAAAGCATTACTAACGAGAGCTGCAGTGTTAATGAAACCTGCTGAGAGAGCTCCAGCTTCTACTGATAAATCCCGGAGGCTCTTACAAGGCATGTTGGAACCTTAGGGAAGGAAACAGTCCATCAAGTGAAACCACACAATTTCCCATTAAGAAGCCAATGTGGGCCCCTGAGCGAGGGCTGGGGTCCTCCAGAGTAGGGTTTGTAAAACGTCTTTCCTGGAGCTGGG
This sequence comes from Mellivora capensis, assembly GCA_004024625.1. Lineage (NCBI taxonomy): Eukaryota > Metazoa > Chordata > Mammalia > Carnivora > Mustelidae > Mellivora > Mellivora capensis. The sequence continues at coordinate 52,086 of PISX010010868.1, read as the reverse complement.
GCAGAATCTGCCTGTACATTCCTTATACCCCCCACCAGGTGCCTCATACTCCATCAGGAGAAAAAAAAAACATGGAACGGCCTAATAGTCATTTATAAGTTCTATCCATATAGTTGCTATGTCCCAGAAGGGACCCATGTTAGGACATTCCCACTCTTTCCACCCGATTTCTTGTAACACATGACTGATTTAGGGACCAAATGAAGGAGTGACAGCCAGTTCCTATATTACATATTAGCAAAGCTTTCTTCTTATATATTTTTTGAAAAATTAAATGCAAATTCTAATGTTCTTCAAATATGTCCTTCTTTTGTACACCCCCTTGGAGGGCATGCTTCTCACTTTGAACTGCTCGCTCTTATGGCTATCTTTGAGATGAATACTCTCCTATTTAACTCTTTGTCAGAATCTCTGATCTTTTCTCAGCCTCCACCCCTAGATGTGGAGGGACTGGATTGATAGGTATGAATTCTATAAAGGGTACCTTCACACATAGTTAAATAAACACCCTGCTCTTCCTGGTACATTACCAGTTATGGTCCCACTTTCAGACACAAGTGCCAGTGAGTGATTGCTCCCTTTCTGCTCACTCCTGGAGATTACCCCTTCCACACGGAGATCTGCTCAGCCTTCCCTGGCCTCAGATAGAAGCTTTACTTCAGCTTTCCCCTCCCACCAGCTCTGGCCAGGATAGCTGCTTTTCCCCAAGGAAAGCTTTTGTGAGGAGGAGGGGTGGCATAGGGGGTTCGTTTCATGTTCTTGTTGGTTGCTTTTTATAATCATCTTTCCTAGATCCCAAGAAGTTACTAAAACAATAAACATGCCATGCCAAGTAAAACACAAGCTCAAAAACCAGTTCTACCAAGATTGAAAAGAAGGTGCTGCTTTCCCTTCTCTTCTAGAGAGCTGGCGAGTCTTGAAGACTTAATGCAAATAAAGGTCAAAAAAATTTTCAGGAGAGCTGCAGTTTATTCTAATGTGGCCACGATGCCCCTCAGTAGGGCTCTCAGCATTGCTGGGAAAGATGTTAAGCCTTGAGCCCAAGAGTAGACAAAAGGGCAAATAACATTTCAAGCAGCAGCACTGGCAAAGCCTGGTGCTCAGAGCAATTATTTTTTTAGTTTTTCTTATTGGCCAGGCTTTTTCCTCTCCATCCCACCTTTCACCATGAATAGCAGTTGCTTTATGTCAACGAGAAGGACAACACATTTAGCAATCACAATAAAAATGACTATACTATAATCATAGACTTCAGCTTATTAGATGAATCCCAGAGTCACTGAATCTGAGTGTGTTCTAGACCCCTGCTTTCAAACTTCAGTGCGATATGAATCACCTAGAGATCTCGTTAAAAAGTAGATTCTGCCTTAGTAGGTGTGGGTAGGACCTGGAATTCTGCATTGCAATCAAGCTTCCAACAGATACCAATGTTGTTAGTGCTCAGGCCACTTTCTGACAAGGCTCTAGAATGAATGACAGTGCAAGGCCCCCCTTTCAAAAGGCAAGAGAAAAGCTGATTTCTTTCTTCTGTTTCTCTCTGTTGACTTGGTTTTTTGTTTGTTTTTTTAAAGAAACTAGGACATGATGATTTTTTTTTAAGATTTTATTTATTTATTTGAGCGAGAGAGAATGAGAGAGAGAGCATGAGAAGGGGAAGGGTCAGAGGGAGAAGCGGACTCCCTGCCGAGCAGGCAGCCTGATGCGGGACTCAATCCCCAGATTCCAGGATCATGACCTAAGCAGAAGGCAGTCGCTTAGCCAACTGAGCCTCCCAGGCGCCCCTGTGGATCTGTTTTTTATGGGGCATTTAATGTTCTCCCTCAGGAAGGGGGATAGATACTCTCAAGGAGGGTGAAGACCCTTGCAGGGGCTCAAGGGCCCCACCAGCCCCTGATCCCTCCTATCTGTGCACAGGCCCCCATAGGGAATGGAGGGTGGTGGGGGCCAGTAGTTAGGGAGTGGGTGGCGGAGAACTTTCCCAAGCGGGGGGCTGGAGGCAGTGTACAACTTCAAGCTTTAAGCCCCCAGCATAGGTTCCATTGTTCCATTAGACTTCACTCATAAAACCACAAATCAAAAGATAAAATTATTAGGGATTTTATTAAACCCCAAGTGCAAGGCCCCCTCCTGAGTCTGGGACACCATGCAACCACACTGGTTGCAGGCCTGTGAAGCTCCAGTTCCAGAGCTCTGCTTTCTCAGACTTAAAAAGTAGATGAATCCTTAATCCTTGTGATTTTCTAAAATTAATAGTTTTTTAAATTAATTCAGCAGAAGGTTCATGGCCTTGGTAGTAGTACATATATGCAAGACACGTAATGCTAGGTGCATGTATGGATTCACAAATTTCCTACAAGAACAATAGAACTGGCCAGTCTATTCCACCAGTGGTGAGTTCTGAAGAGGTTTAACTTGGGTGCGCCTCAGGGAAAAGCCCTGTGGTAGGTGTTAAGTGGCTCTGACTTCAGCCTCAAGCCAGAGAAGAGCAGGGGATCAAATGTCAACCATGTCCTGCTTCCTTCTACCCACTCACTGCGTGGGCTGTGTGTTCCTTAGAGGGGGACTGTGACCCCGTTAGAATAAAGGGAGGGTGACTATGGTCATGCCATGGAGAATTCCACTGTGCTCCTGGTTCAAACCACGGATCCATCTTAAAATGGAGGGTCCAGACATTTTGAAAAGAACGTGGCGACAGGAAATGTAACATGGAAGAGTTTGAGTTCTCGCTTCCTTCCTCCATTCACATCCTCTCCTGGAAGAGGCAGGACCTGTCGCATTAGGGAAACATAGCTGCAAACAGATGCCACTTGGCGGTTCTGGTGAGTTTCCTTTTAAATCAACTATGCTCTTCCCTCGTATCATTGAGCCAGGGGTCTATCTTCCCCAAATTCTCCTCTCCGCTGAGCCCTGTCATGGTCAGCTCTCTCCCGTCCTCCTTTCCTGGGTCCCATACTTCCACAGCTCACCTCAGCTTTCCATCCTCAGTCCCTGTACCTTCCTGTCTCAGGTGTGGGACTTGTACTTTGGTACTTAGTTCGTGGTCTCTTAAAAATTTAATTTCTATCCAGATTCATCCCAATTCATCATTAAAAAAACAATAGTGACGGCTAACCCCGTTTTAGTAGACAAGTGCCAGGTCTTGTGCTGAACAGCTTCCCTGTATCATGTCATGTGAGGGTCCTGGGAAGTAGGCATATTTTTCAATGAGTGAGTTTTGAGACAGTAAGTAACTTACCCAAGTTCATTACAACTGACACATGACATAGATGGAACTTGAAACCAGGCTTTTTTAAAAATTCCACAGTCCTAGGTGTTGGCGATCCTGCTAGAACGTTCCCAGAGCGCATATCCATTCTATGGCAGCCACTGGGCCAGGTGTTAGCTGAGATGCTGCCTGCCATGGTTTGCTTTCTAATACTCGTAGTCACAGAGATGTATGTTACTCCACTCCCTTATACTTTTCCAGCCAGTTAGTAAGCTTCCTGAGTACACAGATTATGTCCTGTTCATCTTTATTATTTTTTTACTTCTTAATCCATTTTAAGTGCACAATTCAATGGCATCAAGGACATTTGCCATGTGCAACTATCAACACTACCTATTTCCAAAACTTTTGCATCACCCCAAACGGAAACTCTATAGTCATGAAACAATAATTCCCCACGCACCTCTCCCTCAAGTCCCTACTCACCTCTAATTACTTCCTGTGTCTGTGAATTTTACTGTTCTAGATAAATGATTTCATGTAAATAAAATCATACAATATGTGTCCTTCTGGATCTGGCTTATTTCACGAAGCATACTATTTTCAAGGTTCATCAATGTGTGGCATTAGCAGGACTTCCTCTCTATGGACAAATAATATTTATTGTATGTATACATTACATTTTGTTTATCCATTCATCTGTTGATGGACATGAGTTGTTTCCACTCTTTGGGTATTATGAGTAATGCTACAATAAACATTGGCATACAAGTATATGAGTACCCATTTTCTATGGTTTTGAGTGTGTATCTAGGGGAGGAATTGCTAGGTGGTATGGTAATTCTATATTTAGCTGATTGAGGAGCCACCAAACTGTTTACCACAGCAGCTACACCATTTTACCTTCCCACGAGTAGTGTGTGAGGGTTCTCCACATCTTCACCAACACTCCCATTTTCTGGTTTTTAAACTATAGCCATCCTAGTGGATGTGAAGTGGCATCTCATTGTGGTTTTGATTTGCATTTCCCTAATGACTTTTCATGTGGTTATTGGCCACTTATATATCTTCTTTGAAAAAATATCTATTCAAATCCTTTGCCCATTTAAAAATTGAGATGTTTGTATTTTTGTTGTTGAGTTGTAGTTCTTTATTATAGATATTAGACTTCCATTTAATATAGGATCTGTAATATTTTTTACTTTGTTCATCTTTGTACCTCCAAAGTTCATCTCAGCATAAGGCATGTATCATATTAAATTTATACCCAAGTATTTTATTCTTTTTTGGGGGGAGGGTCACTTTTCACATTTTATTGGCCACAGGGGAGGCCATCAGGGAGAGGGCCACAGGAGACAGGGCCATATCACTGGAGGTGCTCACAATTTCTCAGCTACTCCAAGCTGGGGCCCTGTGGATTCTGGGGGTGGCTGGGTGCATTGGACATATTTCCATCATCTCTGGGGATGGGGCCCACTGGATAGTTGTAGGGTGTGGCCTGGTTGATCATGGTGGTATATTTGGTGAATGGGCTGAAAGTTGGCAGAATTATAGTGAGGACCCCACCAGCACCAGCATCTTGGCCCAGGCATCTTTGAGGAAGGGAGCCAGTCTCCTGGCCATCTTTGTCACAGTGGTGACCTATACCTAAGTATTTTATTCCTGATGCTACCATAGATGGAATTGTTTTCTTAATTTCATTTTTGAAATGTTCACTGCTATGTATAAAAATACAATGGTTTTAGAGTATTGATTTTGTATCCTGCAATCTTGCTTAACTTCTTTATTAGTGCTAATAGTTTCTAGTGGATTTCTTAGGCCCTTCTATGCACAAGAGTATGCTATCTGCAAATAGAGGTAGTTTACTTCTTTTCCAAACTGGATGCCTTTTATTTCTTCCCCTTGCCTAATTTTCCTCTAGCACACTGCTAAATGGAAGTGGTGAATGAAGTCTTTGTCATGTTCCTGTTCTTAGGGAGAAAACATTCATTCTTACATCATTACGTATGAATTAGCTATAGGTGTGTACATAGATGCCCTTTATTAGGTTTAGGAACTTCCTTTCCATTCTTAGTTTCTTGAGTGTTTTTTATTAAGAAAGGATGTTGGACTTTGTCAAATGCTTTTTCTGCATCTATTGAGATGATCATATTGTTTTTGCCCTTTATTCTACTTGTATGTTTTATTTCATTAATTGATTTTCTGATGTTAGATGACCCTTGCATTCTTCAGATAAATCCTACTTGGTCATGAAGTACAATCCTTTTTCTTTTTTTAAATGTTGCTGGATTCATTTTAGTAGTATTTTGTTGATGATTTTCACACATATATTCCTGATGGATATTGGCTCTTAGTTTTGTTTGTCCTTGTGATGTCTTAGCCTGGTTTTGGTATCAAAGAATGGCTTCATAGAAGAAGCTGGGAAGTGTTGGCTCATATTCCATTTTTTGGAAGAGCTTGTAAAGACTTGGTATTAATTCTTCTTTGAATATTTGGCAGAATTCACCAGTGAAGCCTTCTAGTTTTTAGTTTACTAATTTGATCTACTTGTTATAGATCTATTCAGATTTTTTGTTCTTGACTCAGTTTTGGTAATTTGTGTCTTTCTAGAAATTTTTCTATTTCCTCTAAATGATCTAATTTGCTGGCATGCTGTTGTCCATAGTATGCCTTTATAATGTTTCATTTCCTTAAGGGTAGTAGTAATGTCCTCCCTTTAATTCCTGATTCATGAATTTGAGTCTTATTTGTTGCTTCTTTGGACATTATGGCTAAAGATTTATTAATTCCTTTGATCCTTTAAAGGATTTTTGGTCTTGTTGGTGTCTTCTATTGATTGTCTAGTTGTTATTTCATTTATTTCCACTCTAGTCTTTATTATTTCCTCCTTTCTGTTTGTTTTGGATTTAATTTTCTCATCTTCTTCTAGTTTCTTAAGGGAGGGTTTCTATTTTAGATACTCAAAGGTAGGAGTTAAATTCAAAGGTAATGTAGGGGCGTGTGGGTGGCTCAGTGGGTTAAAGCCTCTGCCTTCACCTCAGGTCATGATCCCAGGGTCCTGGGATCAAGCCCTGCATAGGGCTCTCTGCTCAGCGGGGAGCCTGTTTCCCTTCCTCTCTCTCTGCCTGCCTCTCTGCCTACTTGTGATCTCTCTTTCTATGTCAAATAAGTAAATAAAAATCTTTAAAAAAATAAAATAAATTCAAAGGTAATATAAATATTAGCCATTGTTTTTAATCAAGAAAGAACTTGCAATGTACTGGGGAAGACAGAGTATCTGTCTAGATGGTCACCAGGAGGGCTTTGTACGTTGACATAAGACACCATGCTACAAAGAGGGTACTAAGGGTCTGTGGAAAAAGCACTAACCTTTAAGTTAGAGGACCACAGTTATTGTTCTAGTTCTACTCTCAATGGCTACAAAGCCCCTCAGGTCACCTCCTTGAGCCTCAGTTTGCTCATAATATATTTAAGAAGTTTCATTAGACAGAGGACCTTCTCTCAGATGGAACTTTCTATGATCTGGTATAAGACATCTCCCTGGATCTCCAGTGGAGTGGAATTTCTTTGGGAAGGCAACACTAATACTAATATTAACATGAAGAGCAACCAGAAGGACCAAATATTAAGAGGCAAATGGCTGGCAGCAATAGTCAGCGCTGCAGGCCCTCTGAAACATCAGCAAAATCATCTTGAAGTCTTTCCCCACCTGCCAAACACAGGATGAGGAGGATTAGAACACTTGACACTACCCCCGGGGGATGTTTTGACAGTGAGATGAACACAAGATGATCTGAAGACACAGTCAGCAACTAGGAGCTGTGTTCTGTAAGGGGGCAGAACATAGCTCGTCATGATAATATTGTCGGGCTTCCTCCTACTTCTGTGGTCTCTTACCACCAGAGCTGTCTATTCTCCCTGAAGGAGCGACAGCTTGATGACTGTGACATTTCACCAGCAGAGAGAGATTCTTCTCTCATTTCCTCCAAAATTTCCCTTTACACATTTACTCTACTCATTTACTCCCCCCAGCTCTGTGCCTGGATGGATGACCTTGATAGCAAAAGTGAAAGTTGTGTTTGCCCTCCCTGCAAAACCTCCTGCCACGTGGGCGATAAAGAGCTGATGCAGGGACTGCAGGGCTGGACATTTTGGCAAACGAGATCCCACGTAAGCACCTGGGACACTGCTTACTCAGGAATCCTTGCAGACACTGCCCTTCATGCACCGTACATGCAGGATGTTTCTCTCCTAATCTTTTACCCTCTCCTGTCCTGCAAGTGCCTCAGGAATACTCCAGAAATACAGTTGTCCACTTGGCCCACATTTTTGCAAAAGCATGTCCTCGTGGCCCATATTGTTCCCCCTACTCTTTGGAGTGGAAGATGATGGAAGATTTGCCAATGGGCTGGCAAATTTTTCTGCACAAAGCCAAGTACTTTTAGACTTGCGAGCAAACAATCTCTGTTGCAACTACTGAACTCTGTGGTTGTAGCACGAAAACAGTCATAGACAAGAGGTAAGTAATTGAGCATGGCTGTGTCCCAGTAAACTCTTATTCAGATATTGATGCAGATTTGGCCTTCTGGCCTAGACGATAGAGAAACTTCATGATTCTGAGCTGGAAGTGACCATAGACCTCTTCATGCCAACTTGCCTCATCTTATGGATGGGGAAACTGAGGCCAAGAGAGGCTGTGTGGCTTGCTCAAGGTCACAGAGCTATAAAGAAAGAGTCAGAGTCAGGACTAGAACTGTGGCTTCCTGACTGCCAAATGCGTGACCTTTCTAACCCCTCATAGAAGTGACACATCCAGATAAGGATTTTCATGAGCTGATTTTGAAAAACCAGGAAATTATCAGACAAAACCCCTCCTCCAAAGGTTGAAATTTGGGGAGAACATGACATCTCTCATCTCATCTCTCCACCTCTTCGGACGATGGCTCAGGGCTTGTTATGAGGGGCCACAAACCAGTAGGGCATGTGAGAGCAGTGCCACTCTGCTGAGAGGCTTACCTGACCCTCATCTTTGTGAAGATTTTTCCTTGAGTTTCTCTTGTGATGCCAGTGGACCTCAGGATGTCAATAAAATTGCCTCAGAATCTTCAAAGCAGGCTGCTCTCTGTCTTCACCATGTTACTTCAACAACCCAGGGATAGCGATGCACCACCCCAATTTCCTTTCAAGGAAGGAGCTGTTCCCCAGCTGCCTGGAGTACCACACACAGCCAGCCTCCAGCTGTGGCCCCTGCAGGACCTGCCTATGCCATAGAAAGCTGCCTTGCCCAAGATCATGCTGCTCCCATGTGGCCCACATTTAATGACTGACCATGGAAGAGGTAGAAAGCCTGGCCATTTTGGCCCAAGCAGACACTTACGATAAGTCCAGAACCCCCCGTGGATCTGGGCCAGGATTGTTGGAAATGCACTGTCCCTCTTCTGCCTCACCAGTCCTGTCTGCAGGGCTCTCCTGAGGGCACTCCCAAGTAAGCATCCTGCCCACTTGACTTCATGTCAGAAGCCACTTCTTGAAGAACCCCAGCCACAACACAGGGGTGCTGGGTTTGGGAAGAAGTAGAGGCATGGAGGTGGTTGTCTTGGCGACACGAACAAGTTGAACATTAAACACGAGCAATAAGAAAAATACTGATGGAACCCTTTACCCCTCCCCTTGAGCAATTCTTTTGGTATTGGCACAGGGCAACCCCATAGGCACAGGACAGCCGCCACCACCTAGAGGAGTTGTTGCCAACTGTCAGCAGCAGCTGTGTCCAAGCCAGACCCCCTGAGGAAGCTGGTAAAAGAGGCAGTCAGGAAGAAAGAAGAATGTCCAGGAAGAACAGCTTCCAGAAGCTTCCAGTGGAAAGGGAGCAGGGGCAAATTCAGAGGAGCACTGTGAGCTGCCTTAGAGTCCTGACTCTGTGATGTTTGCTAAGTTCCCAATACTTATTGCTACTTCCCAATAGCGCCCCACTGTCTCCACCAACACTACATTAGTTGGAAAAAAGTGGGTCAGACTGGGAAATAAACTTGCTACTCACAGGGGAGATAATAAATACCAGAAGATGGGAGATAAACTTTCTATTTTTACTAGATGGTTATTTCACACAACAAATATTTAGCTGAACTGTATGGAAGATTAAAAACAACAGGAGTTCGGGGGTTTGCAAACGTTCATTTCCTTTTGAATGTACCAGAAGAGGCCTCTAAGAATAGCACCTACCAGTACAGGAAAAAAAAAAGAAGAAGAAGAAGAGTGTCTGTTTTATTTTAATAAGCAATTAAATGTGGATACAGGTTGAGAAGAGATTTGTGGAAGCCAGACTCCAACTTCTTCGGTTGTGCTTACCCCATGGAGCCAGAAGCCAGTATTTGGGGAGTTTAATTATTCTAAGCTGCCAATGTAGAGAATCCCAGCTTGAGAAACAAAACCTACTTTTTTGTGATGGGACGTTGGGCTGGTTCAAGACTGGCTAAAATACTTAAGGTAAACGTGTCAGTGCTTCCCTCTTCTTTTGGGAGCAAAGAATCACTAAGTCATCCATGCTCACTGCAGACAAATTAGAAAATGCGGAAGGGAAAAGCTGCTTAAGAAAACAATTGCTAACACTGTGGTGTTTCCAAATGCGTGTGTGCACGCACGCACACATGTGTGTGTCAACCACAGCTTCGTACACGTCATTATTTTATAACACCTTGTGCGCCAATGAATATGTAATGACACCATCATTTTTAATCAACTGTAAAGAACTTCTTTGTTCTAGAAGCTATACTAGTCTCCATTTCTAGGCATTTATTTTGATTCCAATGTTTTCACTCTTGTGACCAATGCTTCCATGAAGACGTTCATATATTTATCTTTACACCCACCTCTATCTCTTCAAGATAAATTTCTAGACAAGAACTTACTGGGTCAAAAAATAATTTGTTCTTTCAGGTTAATGTGATCTAAATGTTGAAAGAAAATATTTTTCTGGGTTGTAAATACCATTCGCTTCAGTGGGGTCATCATATATTAAAACTGAATGTGAGGCACCTTTATTAAAAACTTGATTCAGTGTATCAGAATTTGTCAAAAGTCAGAATTTTCTTTCTAAAGCCATCGCTGGAAGTAAGAGCACTCTCTTCCCTGACTTCCTAGCCCAGCGGATCTCAAAGTAGAGTCCCTGGACCAGCAGCAACAGCATCACCTGGGAACTTGTTAAAAATGCAGATTCTCAAGACCTCCCTCAAACCCACCAACGTGGCATCTCCAGGGGTGGGCCCCAGGGAGCTGGGGAGTCTGATGTTGCCCGCTTATCCTCACTGATGCTCATTACCTCCTGCCTGCAGTTCTGGCCGTTTGGTCTAGAGATGTTCATATCCCAAATTACCTGGAAATTCCCTGAAAATATGAACCATGACTCAGATTCCTTTTGTGCCCTTCCCCGGTTCTCTGCCAGGAAATGCTCACTCTAGTTGACTTGTAGTTAAATGCAGCCTTACTCACATTTCCAACTTTTCACATAAATAACCGAAGGGTAGTTCTAAATGAACTAGAAAAGACACACTCTGGCCTAGCAGACATATGGACAAACGCCCTGTCTGCTAGTGGCACAGCTTTAGTAACCCACCAGAAGTGACCTCAGAAAGAAAATGGTCTGGTACATAATTAGTGCCAGAAAGAACCACTCAACATTGTCCCTTTCAGAACAAGTCATCTCTAAAGTTTAAATGGCCAAGTTAATTTGCTTATTTTGGGGGGCCCAGGAGCAGCCACCTCACGTGGGAAGGCACAGCAATGGCCATCTTAGCTGAATGCAGCCAGACATACCCAAGAGCATTCAGGAGCCGCTTCTGGGGCTGAGATGGACAACAGAGGGTCTGTGTCTTCCCACCTCTTGTCAGCTGAATGCCGTGGAACTGGGGTCTCAGCTGAGCACTCAGGAGCAAGTGTCTTGGTTTTTTCTGCAGGCAGGCGCGCACTCTGTGGAATCGGCCCCCCAAGTGGCAGGGCCATGGCACCCCCCATTCGGGACAAGGTTGCCCCTTTTAGTGTCAACCCAGACAATTGCTGTCCCAAGCAAATGGCTCCCTCTACAGTCAGCAACACAGAAGATAAATTGAAGAAGGATTCCACTGAATCATCTACTCCTTCAGTGAAAGCCGAAAGAGATGTTTCCACAGAACACCTAAGGGCCATCTCTCCCTCCACATCCTTAGAACCAGAAAGTTCTTTACTACAGTAGATATTTATTATTATGTTTGGCCTCACCTTCCTCTTCCTTTGTTAGAAAAATCTTCTACTTTGTGAGATGGAGTCTGGTCCCACTGAAGATAACACCCTCACTACCCCCTTTCCCAGCCTCCCTTACTGTAGGCCCATTGTGTCGACAAATGACCAGCCTCTGCCGCTGAGACATACCCTCCCCAGACTGTATCCGGAGCTGGTAATGAGAAGGGTAGAGGTCACATGGAGTCCATCCAGGCGAGGCCCGGGCAGGAGTAGCGGCCATGGCTAGGTTCCCAAGGTGGCAATGGTAGTCAGTCTAGCAACGATGCCCAATGTCCAGCATTAGTGGCCTTGAGAGCTCCCAAGCCGCTTTGGGAAGTGGCCCACATGGAGGGAACTGAGGCTCTCCCCCAACTTGCTGCTGTACAAGTGAGTCATTCAGCCTTCAGATGACTGTGGTCCTGACGTCTGACTAGAACCTCATGGGACCCTGAGCCACGACCACCAGCTGATCCACTTTTAAAATTCATGACCCCCAGAAACCATGGAAAACAGTAAATGATTATCATTGCTTTCAGCCAATAAGTGTTGGAGTACCTTTTTTACGCAGCCATAGATAAGCAATATAGGCACCGACTTTTATGGAGGATCAGAAGAAGAAACGAATATATGAAGACTGTTAATACATTTACCTTAAAACCAGTTCTAAAATCACTGGATTGCTGCACAGTTGTTTAGAAATGTTGTGCTATTAACTTCTTAGAACTTATCAGTAGGGGAAAAAAAAAAGATGTCCTTTGGAAATGGATAAATGATCTTAAAATCCATGTGGGAAAATAAATGTCAGAGGATAAGAATCTTTTGAGAAAATAAGAAAATTGGAAGATAATTGTCCTATTAGACATTAACACATCCCACAAAGGCAGTGTAATTAGAACACTCTGGTACTGACAGAAGATTAAGAAGTGAGATCAGTAAACCAAAATAGAATCAGAAACGGACAATATCCAGGAGTTATGATATGGCAAAAGGAGAATTTAAATTAGATGGAAAAGAATAACTCACCTGGCATAAAAACTATGAAAATAAGACAATAAGAATCAGAGAAGAAAATTCAGGAGTTCATATATAAGAGTCTCTTTAAAAGAAATAAACAGGAAAGCTAGAGTCTATAAAAATGAGATAGAAAAGAGAGCAGTGATATCTTTATAATTATATAGCTTAATACACTGAACCTTAAATCAAGTGCAAGCAGTAGTGAATATTTCCCTCTACACAAAAGGGTACTGGATAGTAAGACCCTAGTAAATACCTTTTACAAAGAAAATGAGACCTTATTTGTTTAAGAAAAATAATAAAAATTAGCCACACAGACAGTTCATGTCTTATTAACAAGTGAGATGACTCAGGCAAATAACACTGAATGGAACCACTCACCACTCAACCACTCAGACAGGAGCAAGGCCTGTCTGCTGCTGCCTGTTCTTGTCTCTGGGTTCCTTCTTACCCTGTCCCTTCTACCCACAGGACCTTCAGCTCCTCATGTGCAAATCTATCCTATGGCAGGAGTGATCTCTGTACCTTTTTCTTGAAACTTCCTTGATGACTTCTATTCCCAACTAAAAGCAATCTCCCCATTTTCTGGATCCTTACTCTTTTGTTGTATAGTTATTTAGTCCCATGTCTTAATACTCCTCCGAAATCACAAGTCTTTAATGGCAAGATGCAGGCCTAAGATATCATTATGGCCTAATACCATTCCTCTACAGAGTACACTGTTAGTAGAGGTCATTGAGAAGATCTGACTGCCAGTTGATCAGGGAGCTGGACCCCAGCAATCAGAAAACCCTCGTCCTTCCCCTGTCATTAGAATGTACATTCCACTTGCCTTTCTTGCCCCCAGAGCCTGCTCTAAGGACACGGTCTTGAGGTAATGATATGGCTTTGAGATCTTTTGGTTGGTTGGTGTATGACTATACCCAGTTAAAGCCTCTACATCAGCAGGTGGTTACAGAGATCTAATCATCTTGCAGCCACCCAAGACAAGCCTCATATGTAAGTTCCCTTGCTTATTAAAGCTGTCACCTACCAGTCTGGAGCAGCCTGCCTCTTTCTTTGGCCTCTCTTTGCCTGCCTAGGTATAGGGGCCAGTTTCAGATCATATCAAGGAAGCTCCCAAGGAACTTAAAAACCAACCTATATTAACTTGGTGATATCCTAATGTATGAGTGACTTTTTAAAAAAAAAAAAGGCATGATTGCTGAGTTTCTTTCTTAGTTAGGCAAACTCAATCACTGGCACTTTTTTTCTAGATAGTAGTGATATACGGAATGTTTTTTGCTAGGAGAATACTACTAGGAATTAAAATACTACAGTTTTAGGGATTTCTCTATATTACAAAGCCCTTTCTCTGCTCCTGTTCCATCAGCACACATCTGCTAAATGACTATGTCTGGCATGGTAGCAGACACATAGTGAGTTCTCTATGAATTGTCACTAATTCTGAATCTGTTACATCCTTTCAAGTTTTAAAGAACTTACAGAAACTATTAAATTTCCCTAATACATCAACAGAAGGAATAATGGCAAACAGATATCGTCCATTGGCTATCTGCATCAAAATGATGCAAGTGGTTTGTGGTCCAAAACATCCCTCCTCTCCTCAAATGTAGTGGTTTCAGTATGTCAGTAAGGAAAGATAAAATGCTATGTTGATATCCTTCTAATTAGTATGAGAAATTCATTACTTTCAAGGTGAAAAGCATAATAGTGCAAGGTTAAATGACTGTCAGTAAATCTTACAGTTAACAGCTTAGAGTTTGAAGAGCTTAAGCAAAGGAAGATTCTAAAGGATTCAGAAGCCCTGATGCCTTCTCTGGTCTAGAGCAGTCACACTGTTTAGTAGAGAGAGAGAACGTGAGAAAAGGGAGGGTCAAAGGGAGAAGCAGACTCGCTGCCAAGCAGGGAGCCTGATGCTGGACTTGATCCGAGGACTCCAGGATCATGACCTGAGCTGAAGGCAGTTGCTTAACCAGCTGAGCCACCCAGGCACCCGAGGGGTAACAATTTTCAAAAAACTAAGCTGATCAGACAACTCAACACACTAATGGGATCTTAATGGGCAGAGAGGTTCTAAAGCATCTGTTATATTCTAATTGCTTCGATGACAACATCCAGTTTGAACCTACAAAATGAGCCTTCCTGGTTTTTTTTTTTTTATTTCTTTTGAGCATAACAGAATTCATAGTTTTTGCACCACACCCAGTACTCCATGCAATGCGTGCCCTCCATAATACCCATCACCTGGCTCCCCCAGTGAGCCTTCTTGTAAGTATAGTTTATCAAGGACTTATATCATTCTGCTGATGACTCCTCTCTCTAGAGGTACAGCCAATTTCATAAACATTTAAAAATGTTAAATTTCATATGTTGCCTTGATTCATAATCTGGTTACTAAGGAAATATGGAAACAGAATTTTCCTTTCTAAGTTTGAAGAAAAGGAAGTGAGAGGTCATTTCTGTCCTTACTGAATAGTGATGGGCCTGAACAGTTACTATAGTAACACCATCTATTGTCTGTGTAATGAGAGCCCATAACCAGTTTCCCATCTCAAGTGACTCCTTTCAAAACTACCTCCTTATCATTTGTTAAAGGTAATCTTTTCTGACCATGCTTAAAAACCAGTGGTATTCTCATCCACAGAATAAAATCCAGGCTCCTTAACCAACATACAAGATTATCCATGGGTTTGGCCCTACATAGCCAGGTTGGCTGACCCCTTCCTCACACCCTATTCTGGTAATACCAAACTTACTGATAGTTCCATGAATATACCCAGTTGTTTCCTACCTCTGAACTTTCATGCTGCTTGATTCTTTCTGAAAAATACTTCCCCTCCCCACAACCCCTTGGCAACTCTATTCATTTTCCTATTCATTCATCAAATGATTATTGAAAAAATATTGTGTGCTAGGCTTATATTAGACTCTGAAAATACTACAGTGAATAAGATCTTGTACTGCCCTGGGGTGCCTGGGTGGCTCAGGAGGTTAAGCGGCTGGCTCTTGATTTTGGCTCAGGTCATGATCTCAGGGTTCTGGGATCAAGCCCCAAACTGGGCTCCATGCTCAGCAAGGAGTCTACTTGAGATTCTCTCTCTCCCTCTCCCTTTGCCCCCATTTGTGCTCTCTCTCTCTCTCTCTCGCTTGCTCACTCTAAAACAAATAAGTAAATCTTAAAAAAGAAAAAAGATTTTGTACTGCCCTCACTGACACAAGAAATTACAAACCTCACCCTCGATAAAGTCCTCCCCAGGCCGTATTCCCATAGTGGACCTTTGTCTTCCACCTTCCTTGTTTACAGTATGTCTTGTCCTCATCATGGTGTCCTATAATTATCAGCCTCCCTGACTACACTGGGAGCTCATTAAGACAGGGATGTCATTTTCTTCATCCCTTTGTAATATCTGGTGTATTATACAGGGGAAAGGGAGAAAGGTGGGATACATATTTAAACCATGGAAACTGCTAATGTTTTAGTGTATTTGCCCTTGGTGAAATGCCCTGCGTTCTTGGCCATCTCCTCCAGGCCCTGATTTCGGGCCTTTCTGGCTCTCTTTTTAATTTCTTCTCTCCCTCCCTCTCTTAGTTCCACCTGGGATCACTCAACATCCTGTTCATGACTGGCCTTTTGTCTTATATGCCATGGGAAATTTCGGGGGGGGGGGGAGATTTAGGGCTTCGGAAGTTATGCGTCTCCATTTGGAACAACAGGTCCTCTGTGTGTGAGAGAAGCACCTAGTGGTGCTCTCTGGTATGATGACAAAGTTGTGCCCTGGTTTGTCCAGGGTCCTACCTGGTGTCTGAGACCATGTTCCAAATAGGTCTCAGCATCTACAACCTCATCTAGTGCCTTGAGCCCACTGGACCTCCCTAAATATTGATGCAGATGCGGAGAATGAGGCAAAAATCAATACTGCTTCCAGGGATGCCCAGTAACTCCTGTAAACAGTGCGAGATAGCCCAGCACACAGATAGCACCACAAAAGGAGGAGAAAAATGTAGAAAGGAGCTATCTTCAGTTCAGCTCATAGGCAAATTATAATTTTAAGAAATACAATTTTTATTTTATACTTCAGCAATATTTTGTTTGGACTATAAATTGGGGTGGGTGCACAGTAAGAATTTAAGGGCTTAAGGACTTTAAAGCTGTGGTTCTCAAAATGTGACCTGGGCCTGGAACATGAGCACTGCTTGGGAACTTGTTGGCCACACACCCGACCTGCATTTTTACAAACCCTGTAAGTGATTCCGATGCATGTTCAAGTGGGAGAACCACTGATCTAAAGACTTTAAAATGGCCTTGATATATAGAGGAAACTAATATACTGAACTCGGAATTCAAAAGGGTCCCTTCAAATTAAGGATCTCTTGAAGTTATACAAATGCTAACTCATTCATTCTCTCTACTCCCTATTGATATAGGCAGGGAAAATATCACTGCCCCACTTTTAAATTGAAATAAAACTAAATCCGGGGTTGGGTTGGGGTCAAACCACTGCACACAATGTTTTCAGGGCTGCACAGCTCAAATTTGCCTGGTCCAAATAATCAGAAAGGACATTTGCACCTGATGTTTTTTCTCTCTTGTTGAGGTTTGGGAGAAGCTCTTGATATTTGTGGAAGACACTTAACATCTTAACCTGCTCCACAGGCAACTGGATATTTCCAAAATGCATAGGCTGATGCTGTGAGTAAGCCTCAGTCAATTCACAGAGGTTTCATTTCTTATATCTGACACATTTTCATTTACATTGTCCCCTAGATCCTGTTAGCGTTCTGATATATATTAATGCCACAATGATGACTGTATCGTGAATCTCCCCGCAAAATGTAGTTAGAGTAAAACAGGTCCTAGCTCCCTGAGCAGTCTCATCCCTATAACACTGCATAAAGAGATTTCTTCATGACTTCTAAGTAATGCTAGAAGCTCGGAGCTCTGAAAGTAATACTATTCTCATCCGTGATGAGGGTCCCACTGTGAGTGCCTCCCCAGAGAGGTATTTCAAAAGCATGCTCCCCATTATCTCAGTCTGCTAGCCCTCCCCTCAGCGGCTCTCCTTTCCTGCACACATCTTGGGCATGTAACTTTCACATTGTCTGTCTTCAAAATTGCTCACCACACATCCATCTGCTTCCTGGCTTCTCAAATGAGCTACCAGCTCTCACCTGCTCCCACCTCTCTTGTTCCCTTTGTCCTGTAAGTTTATGCCAGCTTTGTTCCCTTTCTGTCACTTGAGGGGAGCTCCAGGCAGAGAAAAAAATGCATTTTTTATTCCATGTTTCTATTGCTCATTTTTATAAAAGCATACAGTCTAAAAGGGAATTTAGATATCATCTCTCCAATCCAGTGTTAATTTCTTTTTTTGCAGTGGAATCTATATTTTTCAGAACCTTATGTATACAGAACCTTATGTATAAGTCTAATTTATAAAACAGATACAAGTGAAACTATTTTGGTTGAAGCTGGTAAAGGAGCAGGGTGTGCATCTCATTTCTCTTAAAAATATTTTTAAATATCTGTTAAGGGCCTCCTCTGCACCAGACACTGTGTCAGACTCTGGAGAAACACAGATGAGCAGTGTAGACATGGGTTCTGTTCTCTAGCTGCTCAGAGACTTATTTGCTCTTGGAGGTCCCCAAGGAGCCCAGTCTGAAACTTACTGATCTAATCCAAGGTCTGGAGAAGAAAAGTGACTTGGCCAAAGGAAAGCCTTCCTGGTCTTCAAATCCATACTTGGATTTGAAGTTAAATGTACCCAGTATGTGTTACTGATGTGCAGTGGAACAGATTGTAGAGCAATGATCAGGAGAAAAAAACCCAGCAGCTGTTTATGACTGAGGCTTTGCAGAGATGTGGAATAAGCTACAGAAAAGGTATAAACTGAGCATAAAGCTCCCAATAAAGTATTGGTGAATGTTTGCACACCTGAACACTTCATCTTTATTTCTGCCATTCCCTGTGAGGAGATTGTTTTGTGTTTTGGCCATGCAATGAAAAACTTAAAAAACCCAAACCGAAATTTAAAGAAAAAAAATCCCAGCCTGTTTCACCCAGGACCTGTAGGTATATCCTCTGTCCTTCTACCCATGGCAGGTGTGACAATTCATCATCTATTGCTAAGAAGTTTCCACAGTTGGGCTTTTCAGATTAAAGAAAAAGAAGGGGAAACTAAGAAATAGAGTTTTATCCTTGAAGCACAGCCATCCAATTTATTGAGACTGACAATGCTAAAGAAATTTCAGCTTTGTTTTTCAGACCAAATCGCTTCTAGTAACTGACTGACCTTCCGAGTGACGGTCCTTGCAGCTTGACTGAATGCAATCTCTTTCTACAGGAAGACTGGGTTTTATTATGCACTGGCAGGCCACAGTTTGATCACAATGGACCACTGAATTCCAACTATTTCATCCTTGGAGACTGCTGGTCACTTACAGTAAGTAATAAACTTTGAGTTGTCTGGCCCTGGGCCAGACTTCCACCTTCTCTTGGCCTCAGTTTCCTCCTATATAAAATGAATAGGTTGGACTAAAATATCTGTAAAATTCCTTCCAAGTGGGGTGCCTGGGTGGTCCAGTTGGTTAAGCACCTGCCTTTGGCTCAGGTCATGATCCCAGGGTCCTGGGTTTGAGTCCCGCATAGGGCTCTCTGCTCAGTGTATAGAGCCTGCTTCTCCCTTTCCATCTACTGCTCCCCCTGCTTGTGCTGTCAAATAAATGAATAAAATCTGAAAGAAAAAAAAAGATTCCTTCCCAGCGTTCTACTCCTCAGATATCCCATTGGAACCAGCAGGTAGCACTACATTTTGGAATCTGAAGCAACTTACCTAGAGAGGTGCAACCCAGGACATTTTCCAGACACCTGACCAGTGCTTCAATATCACTGTCCTGTCAAAACAAGAGGGATTTACTTCCGTGTATGATAGAAGAATATTTATTGACATAGAAAAATGTTCTTGCCACATTTAGGCAAAACAAAACAAAAAAATGTGGTGACAAAATTGACAGTATGAGCCCATTAAAATTTTTTTTGCAATTGAAGTATAATTAACATACAGTGTTATATTAGTCTCAGATATACTATATAATGATTCAACATTTCCATACATTACTTAGTGTTCATTAAGGTAAGTGTAATCTTAATTCCTTCACCTGTTTCACGCATCCTCCCCCCCCCACCCCCCCCCCGCCAATCACCAGTGTGTTCTCTGTATTTGATAGCTGCTATTTGTCTCTTTTTTTTGTTTGCTCATTTGTTTGTTTCTTAAATTCCACATATGAGTGAAATCATGTGGTGTTTGTCTTTTTCTGACTTTATCTTTTTCTCACTTAGCATAATATCCTCTAAGGCCATCCAGGTTGGTGCAAATGGCAAGATTTCATTCTTTTTGATGCCTCAGTAATATTCCATAATATATAAGTTATATATATATACCACATCTTCTTTATCCATTCATCTATGGATGGACACTTGGGCTGCTTCCATATCTTGGCTATTGTAAGCAATGCTGCAATAAACATAAAGGTGCATCTATCTTTCCAATTTTTTTGTTGTCTTTGGGTAAATACCCAGTAGTGGAATTACTGAATCTTATGGTAATTCTATTTTTAATTTTTTGAGGCACCTCCATACTGTTTTCCACAGTGGTTGTACCAATTTACATTCCCACCATCAGTGCATGAGGATTCCTTTTTCTCCATATCCTCATCAATATTTGCTATTTCTTGTGTTCTTATTTTAGCTGTTCTGACAGGTATAAAGTAATATCTCAAAGTAATATCTCAATCTCAATTGCTATTTCTTGTGTTCTTATTTTAGCTGTTCTGACAGGTATAAAGTAATATCTCAATGTGGTTCTGATTTGCATTTCTCTCATGATTAGTGATGTTGAGCATCTTTTCATGTGGGCCGTTGTATGTCTCTTTTGGAAAACAGTCTATTTAGGACCTCTGCCCATTTTTAAATTGGATTGTTTGGGGTTTTTTGGTGTCGAGTTGTATAATTTCTTTATATATTTTGTATATTAACCCTTCTCGGGTATATCATTTGCAAAGATCATATCCCATTGAGTAGACTGCCTTTTTGTTATGTTGATGGTTTCTTTCACTGTGCTGAAGTTTTTTATCTTGGTGTAGTATGATCCAATTTTTTAAAAGAAAAATATCTATATCTATATTTATATATACACACATATATATATATTTCAATCTCTCCATCTCTATCAATCTGTAGATCTATTCCTCTATCTCTCCAACGGGAAGAACATTGACTATAAGGTAAGATTATGGATGACCTTTATTTTCTCCTTTGTGTACTTGTATCTTTTCTAAATTTTTTATAATAAATAAATATTACTTACTTAATTTACAAAATAGTAAATGCTACTTGGAATGGGGGAAAGGGTCTTAGTTAATCTATAATCTATTCAATATATCAAAAATCAAGTGAATATATTTTTCCTAGGGAGTGTCTCTACCAATTCTTCTTTGGAAATGTATGGTCTTCAAAGGGTCATATACCTAAGAATTGCACGTCTTATTTACCTTAGCCCTCAATAAGAGTCAGATACCCTCATGAGAGCTGGGGGAGGGTCCCATAACTGTATTTGGCAACAAATATTGTCTTTACTACAAAATAAGTATCTGTCCTCTATCCAGGAGGCTGGAAATATACACAATAGCATCATAATGATCTGGGAAAATGGAACCATTTAATTATTTTCAGGTTTGTGGTTACATTGAGGGAAATCAATAATTTGTGGCTCACCTGCTCCATTTCAAAACAAGCAACACATTTTATATTGAAGTATTTGTGAACTTTAGAAAAATACACTGTGGTATAACAGAGTACTTTAAAACATTGCATAAATGTGTTGTTTCAAAATATAACATCTGGTGGGGTTTGAGCAGCTTTTTATGCATTTGATGAAACCCAGCATCATTTCATGTTCTGATGTATAGAAGAGGCAATGATGAAGAAGGTATGTTTGGCCAATGCTGGTCAATGAGGCCAAAGCACTAACTGAAGACCGTGGTGTCCAGCCCAGTAATGGGGAGGCAGGAAGATTCAGAAGAGATAAAAACAGATCCCTTCCTTCTTCTGCACTCTTGTGGTCTCCAAACTTAACAGGGACAGCCTTGACTCAAAGAGACACCCAGCAGAGATATCCTCTGTTGGAGGAAAAGCAAAGCACAAACTGGCATACATAGGTGATGACACCAACCTCTTGTTCCTCCACTAAATGTGCTGGCCTGGTTCAAGTGGCTTAACTTCCCAGATCTAAGGTTCTGCATCTGTGAAACTAGGGAGTTGAATCAGATGATACTTAAGGGGCTTTTCAGCTCTAAAACCCGGTTCTTCTACAAAGATTTAGATGGACAGTAAGTGTGTGGATTGTTTTCCAATATGGCTACAACAATCCTTCCTATTCCTTTGTTCCTATGCCATTCCTCACATCAAAAGTTAGATTCTCTTTCCCCATGACTTAACCTGGCCTTGTGACTTGCTCTGGGCCTCAGAATGTGGCAGAAGTAATGTTCTGTGACTTTTACTACTAGGCCTTAAGAGGTCATGTAGCTTCCATTTTTATTATCTTGGAAGCCAAAAACCATGTAAAGAAGTTCAGGCTCTCCTACTGGAGAGATACCATGGTGAGATGCCCTGCAGCATGAGAGGCCATGTGGAAGGAGACAGAGGCCCCCAATCACAGCCAACATCAATTGTCAGACATATACATGAGGCCATCTTGGACCCCTAAGCCGAGCTCCCAGCTAAATGCAGCCACATGAGTGACTTTAAACAATATCATGCGGAACAGAAGAACTGTCTAGTGAGTCCAGGCAATCTACCTACAGAATTATGAGAGACAATAAATCACTGTTTTAAACCATTAAGTTTTGAAGCATTTTGTTACACAGTAAGATAGCTAATAACTGAGACACTAAATAAACTGAGATCACTTACCAAGTATTTCACATTTTTATGTCTCCAGCACCCAACATGGCCCCAGGAGCATGAGGAATGCTAAACGCTCACCTGTGCAGGTCTCTTCCAGCCTCAGTGATTTCCAAGGAAGTAAAACAGAAGAATGGCATTGACTGTTTAGATCATAGTCTTACCCTAGTTGGACAGCAGGGTTCTCCCCACTCAAAGTACATCCTTACTGGGAAAGTAGAGGAAAAAGCATACTACTTCTTCTTAACTCTGTAGCCTCAGTCAAGTTGGTTAACCTCTCCAAATGTCATTTTCCTTCATTGCAAAAGGAGAATAATGTCTTCTATCTCACATAGGGCTCTTACGAAAAACAAATGAAATAATAAAAAGCCTTTAGTAGAGGGTATGGCTTGTTGGAAATACCAAATGGGTGGAAGAAGAGAGTTGGATATAACAGGAAAAGAACAGAGATATAAAAGGTTAAAAAGTCCCAATCACTGCACCTGCCACAGGACATGGAGATTTTCAATAAGTCTCTGAGTTGAGTCAAAGCAACAGAAACAACAAGCACCAGAGTCAGGCTGTAGGAAGCATCTGGGTGGCTGGGACATATTAGTTATATCCTCCTAACATAGAGGACAGGGAATCCTGTAGAAGGGTGTGGGAAGGGCAGAAATAATTCTAATAAAATTGAATGAATGAATGAATGAATGAGTGAATGAATACTAAATTGTACTGGAGTCTCAATATGTGCCATTGTTCCACCAGCCTACATGTGTTAATTCATTTAAACTCAACTAAGTGGTGCTATTTTTCTCCCCATTTAACAGTTGAGAAAACCGAGGCACAGACAGGCTCCATATTGTGGCTAGGTTCATGTAACTAGTAAGAGGTGGAACAGGTGGTGTTCTCCAGAGCCTGAATTCTTCTTAGTCACTACAGTACACATACATATACATGTACATATAGAGTACACATACGTAAAGTAGAAGGCAGGGCTCCAAACCCAAACAGAGCTTCACAATATTACTGGAGGAACCGGGGTGCAAGCTCATGAAAAAAACTCAAAAATAATTCTTTGCTGAGATATATATGCAATATATTACAGCCTGGGAACAAATGCAGCTATAGATGGGCTGGGTGCGGAGGGGTGGGCTCTTCATCAATGGCTTCCAACTCTAAGAGAACTGTAAGCAAAGCATCAGTTCTCTGTCTAAATTCGGGCTCAAGAAGAGTAAACAAACACAGTCATGGGCCATGACCTCTGCCAATTTCCCTTCTTGCCCTGAAGACCAGGGCAGGAGAGGTCATGGACAACGACTGAGCTCAACTTACATTCCCAACAAAGGACAAGTCACTTTCTGCCTCTAAGATGCAGATTAATTAGGGCATTAAGACCAAAACTGCAGGGGCGCCTGGGTGGCTCTGGGTTAAAGCCTCTGCTTTCGGCTCAGGTCATGAACCCAGGGTTCTGGGATGGAGCCCCACATCGGGCTCTCTGCTCAGCAGGGAACCTGCTTCCCCCTTCTCTCTCTGCCTGTCTCTCTGCCTACTTGTGATCTCTGTCTGTCAAATAAATAAATAAAATCTTTTTTTTTAAAAAAGACCAAAACTGCAATTGTATCCACTGAACAATTTTTTTTAAAGTTTTGAAATAACATCAGACTTACAGGAAAATCTGTATCCATAAATCTGATCCTGTGGATTACAAAATGCATTCCCTCTTTCTGCTATAATTCATCACTGCATTTGTTTTGTAGCTATGCATATTCAGCCCACCTTGTTTGATTTCACTGTAAGTTTCAAGGAAAATATTTAAAGGGAAAGCTTCAGTGGTGATAGTTTCTTAGCAACTTCTATTCTTCCTTTAAAATAGTTTTTTTCATGTATTTAATTTCCCAAGTTTCAGATTTAATATTTGTTATTTCCCAATATACTGCTACCAGAACATTAGAATTTGTCTGGTTGTTTGTGGTGGGTATTAGTAAGTTCTGGTTAAATTACAATTTAAAGGTTTTTAAAAGTGCTTTGACCATATGTATGTTTAAATTTAGTAACAAATCATTTAAAAACCATTCACAAGTTTTGGGGTTTTTTTGGGTTGTTGTTTTTTTTTTTTTTTCATTTTTGCTGACTGTAATTCAAAATAAAAGCTTTTTGTTCTGGTATTTAACCCTTTTTTATAAGCAGCTGAAGATACCATATTTAACTTCATATCTCAGTGATAGGAAAATAGCTGCATTGGTCTTGCATAAGACATCAATTCTCATACTTCATAGAAAGAGTATTAGTACAGTCCCTTTTTATTATGTTTGAGTTAAATTTGCTCTAAGGGAAAACTACAATTCTTAAGCATCCCCATTATTAAATTTGAAGATTCTTTAACAGATCACAGCAAAGTTCCTTTATAAAACTGTTATGGTGTCTTCAAAGACTATAAAATCTGAGACACTGAGAGAGAACTGGTCCATTTGTATTCTGTATTTCCATTATTTGCCAAAAGGAATGGGGTTAAGATTACATTTGTTTCCTCTCTACTTCCTATGGATCTACATCCCCATGTTTAACTGACATACTAGGGGCTCGGTTGTGTACTGTAATGTCTTATTAAAGAAGAAACTAAAGAAAACTAAAAAAAAAAAAGTTGCAAAAGCAGTACAAAATTCCCACATACCCTTAACCTTGACGTTAGTGCACCACGTTCACATGCTCATTCCCCCATCTATCTATACACACCAAGGTTTCTCTACCTTGGTGTCACTGACATTTTGGGCCAGATAATTCTGTAAGTATGTTACAGGATGCTTAGTAGCATACTTGGCTTCAACTCACTAGATGCCAAAAAAATATTCCCATCACCCATCCCTCAACCCTGGGATGTGAAAACCAAAAAAGTCACAAGGCACTGCCAAACGTCTCCTGAGGGGCAAAATCTCCCCTGATTGAGACCAGGTGACCTACATATATAGCTCTATCTTCCCATACATATTTTTCCCCTGGTTAAATCTGAACAACTTAGTGATCAAAATAAATTACATTAATAGATTAATAAGCTACAGAATTGTAAATGCAATGCCAACTATACTTTTTAACATTTAAATGAAACTTTCTGTATTTTGAAAAAGAGACAACTCATTACAAAGATCAGCTTCTTTTTTTTTTACATTAAATAATTTAGGAAAGGAGTTAGAGAACTTGTTTTACTGCATTGCAATTAATTTAGCAATAAACTCATTCCTTGTGTTGCAGAAATTATCATTTAATTGAACATAAAAGACCCCAGTAGAAATATATCCACCCCCAGGAGAAAGGAAGAAAATGGAAATGAATACTAACATCTTTTTAAAAGATGATTTCCACTATTCTGTGCCATGTTTGCACTTTAGCAAGAAGTTCAGTCATGGAAACACCTTGCAGGAGCATATTATGGCTGATACAATGCGGGGATTATGCTATTGCCTGGAACCTGTGCATTTCCTCACTGTTTCACAATTTAAATTGATCTCTGCCAGAGCTAAGTGGCCTAAAAGAGCAACCACGTCCAGACAGAAGCCAAATTACAGTGCCACCAGCCTGCACTCATTTCAGCCAAGTGCCAGGGAGCCGAATTTCAAATGCTGTGCAAATGATATAACGGTTCTTTTACTGAGAACATAGACACTCTTCAGGTCTCCTTCCCCCATAACCACCAACTCCTCCCTAATAGAAATAGGTCCCTGAGGCATGAGGAACATCAGATAAGACTCAGTTCTGAAAAACTGTCCCACAGATTCAAGTTCAGTCAAACACCCAGATTTTTTCCAGAAGGAGATGCAGTAATTTGGCCAGTATATTAAAAATTGCTCCTGGGACGCCTGGGTGGCTCAGTTGGTTGGACGACTGCCTTTGGCTCAGGTCATGATCCCGGAGACCCGGGATCGAGTCCCGCATCAGGCTCCCAGCTCCACGGGGAGTCTGCTTCTCCCTCTGACCTTCTCCTCGCTCATGCTCTCTCACTGCCTCTCTCTCAAATAAATAAATAAAATCTTTAAAAAAAAAAATTGCTCCTAAGGGGGCAAAGGCAGCTGTTCTGAAAAGGTCAGTGGGATCTGTAATGTACATGAGACCTACCAACACCTGCCCAGAGGCCACAAAGAAAGCCATGATATCTGGGGTAATCTCTCCTTTGAAACAATGTTTATACAGAGATATTAAAAATAATACATCCTCTAATAATTCATATTTATTTTTTATTCTGGAAAATAATAGAAAATTATCAAAAGAAAATAAATATCACCAAAGTAACCCATCACTGTTGATGCAACTTTCACCAATATATATGCACATATCTAGTCAGTCTTTTCTACCTAGATCTATCTTTCAGATATTTGAAATTATACTGTAGATGTATGGTATACATGGAACATACAGACAACCATGCATTTTTGTTTGGACGTTCATCCCATGCTATTAAAAATTCTCCAGAAACATAATTTGAATAGCAGCACAAACTTGCGCTGTATAGCCATATCACATTTCTTTATCCCGTGCCCCCATTACTGGACATCTTGTTGCCTCCACTTTTTTCGTTGCAAGTACTACTGCAGTGAATATCATAGGACATAAATCTTGGCCCCATGTATAACATTATTTTTTAGGTTAGTGGAATTGTTGAGCCAAAGAATGTGAACTTTTAGAAACTGACCTCTTTTCTCTGTTCTCGCTCTTTACTTCATGCTCCCACCCATCCCAAGGAGTGCATTTTCTCCACAAGGAGCTCCTTCCTACTTTGTTTCATCCTCCTCTCACGGAAATTTGCTTTCTCTCAAGAAAAGATATGGTAGATTCATGAAAGCCCAGGACAATTGATAAGGCTCATGTGTTATCTCAGGATATTTGTGTTTCGATAAGGGATACAACCTCATATCAGAGGAATGAATTTCTAATAGCAAATTTTAAGCAGCAGAAAGCAGGCATGTCAAAGGAGAAAATCAAGTGGTATCATTACAGGGTTGTAAAAATCATACTGCATAGATTCCCACTTATTCATCAGCAAGTTCTGTCTGACTAAATAATCCAGAATATCTCCTCATCTTAGAGCTAGCCATGGTGAAAGATTTAGTTCACACACACAGGTGTTACTCCATTACCCAGTTTATTCCATTCAGGAAACATTTACAGAATACTAGTTAAGTGCCAAATGTGTACGAAGATGAGGGAGACAGATGTAGCTTTAGCTCACCATTTGGGGACAGATGATCCATTTCCATAGATGGGAGAGAAGAGAGGGCATGAACAGAGGCTGGGAGGGATGATCTTGTGTCCCAGGGTATCCCAGACCATCCTCTTCCAGCAGTCAATTCCCCCATTATTTCCCCTGCAATACACACTCTCTACCATCAAGTGGCTGGTGGGATCACAGAAGCTAAACTGGAAACCAGTACAAAGGCCCTCCGTTTCTATTAAAAGAGAAAGAGCCACACATTAAAAGTAAACAAATAAAAATCCAACAGCTACCGTAGCTCGAGCCACCATCAGCTCTTGCCTGGACCACAGAACAACCTCCTTACTTCTCTCTGCTGTGGCATCGCTTTAATCCATTTCCCTCACAAGAGCCATTACTTTGTTGCTGTGCGTGTTATACAATCCAGAGCCCTGTATATGGAAGGAAATCCCGTCATGGCTTGCCACGCCCTGTATGATCCAGCTTCTCTCCATCTTTCCAACTTCACCTCCTCCTGCCTTCTCTCCTGTTGACTCTGCTCCAGCCACATTGCTCTCTTTTTTCAAAGGCACCAGGATCTTTTGCACCTTGGGGCCCTTTCTCATTGGCTGAAAATGCTCTGGCTTCACATATTTAAGTGACTGTCTTCCTCCTCCTTCAAATCTCAACGTTCTGTCTCAATTACGGTTCTACCACCGCTTTAGTCAACCCTCTCGCAGTGCTGTTTCTTTTGATTCACTTATCCAAAGACAAAATTAAATGTTTTGTTCGTTATTGTGAGCTCCATGAGTGCAGGACCGTGCCTGCTGAGTAATTATTAGCTCGGAGCTGGGCACATAGGAAGCAATCAATAAACAGAAAAGTCACACCAAGGCAACGAGCAGAATATTCCTGTTTCTACCTTACCATGCAGGTTTTACATAAATTCAGAGTTCCTAGTCCTTTGCAAACTTGAATGCATTTAGACTTTGAATGCATTTCCCCCATTCAATTCTTTCAGCGGCTTTTATTTGCTGAGCTTCTTTCTGAGCTACCTGACGGTGCATCTTCTGCTTCCATCTGTCACTTCATTTCTTGGCTCTCAGATATTCTCTCATAAGGCTATATTCTCTGACCCCTTCTGAGCTGACCCCAGGGACAGACAGGACCTCACAGGCTACTACCCCTATCTGGAACTTCCTTTGGTGAAATCCCTCTCCTGAACCTTCTGGCAAACTTCCTTCCAAATGTCCCAAAATGATGAATGTGCTTTCAAAGATGAGCCCACCGTGGGCTGAAGCCTTGCCCCAAGTTCTCCTTCCCTGTAACCATCACAGGGTACACACTGCTAGGCACTGTGGGACACACAACTACTGAGGGATAAAAGCCTCATATGGAGGATGTGAGTGTCAGGTGTAGAATTTCTCAGCCCAAATTTAGCTTTCTACTCATTAGTTTCTCAGGCTTTCCTTGCTTCATGGTTGGTCCTTCCTGAGGCTGGTTCACAAATCTTCCTAATTCCACATTCTAGCAGGCCCCACGTTATTTGTCCTACAGATCCTATGACCCATAAGGAATTGGACCCTTTACTCTCTGGGTCACAGATTTATCTACCATGGTCTCAATGAAACTATACCTCATCAAGGCAATGTATAAAGCATCCCTGCTGCTACTGTTACTAAACAACATGTACTGTCATTTATCAAAGTATGTGCCAAACAACTTTTTAAAGTGAATCTATGAAAATATGTCTTGGCAACGCGGTCTATGGTATCTTGGAGATTCATAACCTTCATGAACATATTGAAAGCTTTGAAAAGCCTTCTAGTAAAGATCTAAAACCTTGTTTAACATTATGCTTCCCAAGCCCAATTGTCTGTGAAACCCAGTTCATTCTGTGGAAGTCCCAGGAAGATTCTTTGGGAACTCCTCATGTGGGCAAATACCTTAACAGACCTTCCTGTTCTGTACACTCTGGGATCCTCAGTGTCTTTACTGAATTTAGTCCTGGGACTTCGCAAGCTATCTGTCCTTACTCTTTTGTTCAAGTAAAAATTTTCTACTATGAGAACCTCTATTCTATTATACATAAGTTCCTCTCATTAGAAGAAAGATTGCTTTATTATCTTTAGCTCTAAAATGCCTTTAATTTTTCAACTAAGACATGTCCTTTGTTCTTTCTTTGAGATTAAAAAATAATGTTTCTTTCCCACCCCTGCCCTCAAATCACCTTTATGTTTCTTTAAAATATTTCTTTAAAACATTTAGCAAGCACTAGCATTTCAACTAGTAGAAATCTACATGTAGTTATTTACATCTTGCTACTTCATATTAGAATCAGGATTCCTTAGATTGTGGAGCAACTTTTTAAAAAAAGGATGGAACATGTTTTGCTTTTTTCTCTACGGAGGTTAACTGAAAGGATTTTTATACGTTAGCCCCACAAACATAGGTCACAGTTACCCAAAGGGATTTTAGGATGAAACTGGAAAAGTATTTTTGGAATCAGTAACTCACATTTGGTGATAGCAGATCTGTATCAAATCCTGTGTTAATTTGAATATTAAAATTCAGTGTGCTTTGATGAATTTCTCAGTCTCCTTTTTTTTAAATGAAAGTGTAGTTGACATGCAATATTATATTGGTTTCAGGTGTACAACATAGTGATTCAACATTTATATACATTACAGTGATCACCACAGTAAACTAGTTACCGCCTCACTCTCCTTTTAATTGCTGACCTGTGGAGAAAAGCCTAAAAGGAGCAATGGAAACAGTTAACAGGAAACTTTTGCATGGAGTAATTTCTACCTCACACCTGTGAGAGGGAGGCTTTCCAACCTTATTTCTTATTCCTAGGAAGTGGAGCTCTTGGCCTGTTTCCAGGCACAGATCAGCTTTGGAGGTGAGGTGTAGATACACAGTCCTCTTACCCAGTGATTCTCAAATTTCACTGTGTGTAGTACTCATCCAGGGATCTGGCTAAGAATGCAGAATCTGATTCAGCAGGTCTGGAGTAGGGCTAAGATTCTGCAGAATCTGATTCAGCAGGTCTGCAGGAAGGCTGAAATTCTGCATTTTAACAAGCTCTCAACAGTAACTGATGTTGCTGGCCCGTGGACCACAGATTCAAGGGCAAACTTTAGCCAACATGAATGATTGGTGATAGTCTACTTTAATGAGCTTGCCATGAGGATTGTTCTAGAAACATTCTGTTTGCCTTAGAGAATTCTCACTTATTTAATTAGTAAGAATGTTACTTTAAACTGGGAAGAATTTCCACAAGCACCTATTTTGCTAACTCAAGACTTTTCAACTTCAGTACTAGTGATGTGTTAGACGAGGTAATTCTTTGGGTAGGGGGCTGTCATGTGCCCTGTAGGATGTTTAGCAGTATCCCTGGCTTCTACCCACTATAGTACCCTCCCTCATCCAAGCTGTGACAATTAAACATGTCATCAGACATTTCCAAATACCCTTTGGAAGGTAGTACCCCCACTGTGCTGACATGGAATCACTTGGCATCATGATATTTGTTACACTGTATTATAGATATGAGTTTATAACTTTTAATTACAATGTAGATATATTTCACAACTCTGACATCATCTTCATGTAAAAATCAAGAAGATTTTCAAGAAGGACTATTTAAGTATTAAGACTAAGACATCTGTCCTTCCCGGCATGGCTTCCAGAACAAGATGCCTTTTCTTTGCTCAGCTTTACATTTAGAATAGTGAGATGTGTATGTCCAAACATATATTGGGGGGGGGGCTATAACTATAGAACTTACATTAAAACCAAGGATAAATGAAGCAATAGCAAAATATCCCCTTTACTCTTGTTTGCATTCAAGAAATATGTGAAAAACTTTGGTGTGTATAGTACTAGATATGTTCATGATGAATTGGAGAGTGACAAAACTCAAAAGAATCACATTTATCATTGAAGTCTTCTGTGTCAGATACTTTAATATTTTGAACCTTGCATATACTAGAAATCAAAAGTTCAATTAAATGGCAGCTTTGAGCTAACACTTTTTTAATGTTCTGAAGCCTTTTTATGGGCCATTGGAAAACAAAACAAAACAAAAAACCAACCACCTAAAATTTCCAACCACTTCTGTTGTTTTCCTAGTCAACTTACTATTGGTATAATTAGAGAATTCTGACTCCTGAAAAACATAAATATCTCTCAACCACGAAGAATTCAGTGGTGTACACATTAATAAAAGAAAGGGTAAGAACCATATAATCCCATTAATAAATGCAGAAAAAGCATTGACAAAATATAGCATGCATTTTTGATAAAAACCCTCAACGAAGTGGGGATAAATGGAAGATACCCAAACATCATAAAGGCCATATACAAAAGAATCACAGCTAATATCATCTTCAGTGAAGAAAACTGGGAGACTTTCCCCTGTAGTCAGGAATAAGACAAGGATGTCCACTCTCACCAATACTATTTAACATAGTACTAAAATTCTGTCTTAGGCTCAGCAATCAGACAACAAGGAAAAATAAAAAGCATCCAAATCAGCAAGGAAGAAGTCAAACTGTCACTATTTGCAGATGACATGATACTTTATGTAGAAAATCCAACAGACTCCACCAAAAAATTGCTAGAACTCATACATGGATCCAGCAAAGTTGGAGGATATGAAATCAATGTCCAGAAATCTGTTGCATTTCTATACACCAATAACAAAGTGGCAGAAAAAGAAATCAAGGGATTGATCCCATTTGCAGTTGCACCAAAACCAATGAGATACCTAGAAATAAACTTAACTAAAGAGGTAAAAGAACTGTACCCTGAAAACTATAGAACACTTATGAAAGAAGCTGAAGAGAACACCAAAAAAATGGAAAAGCATTCCATGCTCATGGATTGGAAGAACAAACATTGTTAAAATGTCCATACTACCCAAAGCAATCTATGCATTTAATGCAATCCCTATCAAAATACCACCAGCAGTTTTCACAGAGCTAGAATGAACAATCCTAAAATTTTATGGAAACACAGAAGACCCCAAATAGCCAAAGCAATCCTGAAAAAGAAAAACAAAATGGGAGGCATCATGATTCTGGATTTCTATATTTTTATATATGGTATGGTACTGGCACAAAAACAAAAACATAGGTCAATGAAACAGAATAGAGAACCCAGAAATGGACCCTCAACTATATGGTCAATTAATCTTCAACAATCCAGGAAAGAATATCCAATGGAAAAACTTTCTTCAACAAATGGTGTTGGGAAAACTGGACAGCAACATGCAGAAGAATAAACTGGACCATTTTCTTACACCACACACAAAAATAAATTCAAAATGGATGAAAGACTTAAATGTGAGACAAAATCCTAGAGAACGCAGGTAGAAACTTCCTTGAACTCAGCCATAGCAACTTCTTGCTAGACAGATCACCAGAGGCAAGGAAATAAAAGCAAAAATGAACTATTGGGACTTCATCAAGATAAAAAGATTCTGCACAGTGAAGGAAACAATCAACAAAATTAAAAGGCAACCTACAGAATGGGAGAAGATATTTG
Source organism: Mellivora capensis (assembly GCA_004024625.1). Classification (NCBI taxonomy): domain Eukaryota; kingdom Metazoa; phylum Chordata; class Mammalia; order Carnivora; family Mustelidae; genus Mellivora; species Mellivora capensis. The sequence goes on along the minus strand of PISX010010868.1, from coordinate 18,942 downwards.
CAAATGACATACCTGATAGGGGGTTGGTCTCCAAAATCTATAAAGAACTTATCAAACTCAACACCCAAAAAAAACCAAATAATCCAGTTAAGAAATGGGCAGAAGACATGAATAGACACTTTCCCAATGATGGCTGACAGACACATGAAAAGATACTCAACATCACTCATCATCAGGGAAATACAAATTAAAACCACAGTAAGATACCACCTCACATCTGTCACAATGGCTAAAATCAACAACACAAGAAACAAAGGTGTTGGTGAGGATGTGGAGAAAGGGGACCCTCTTGTACTGTTGGTGGGAATGCACTCTGGAACACAGCATGGAGGCCCCTCAAAAAGCTAAAAATAGAACTAACTTATGAGGGGCACCTGGGTGGCTCAGTAGGTTAAACCTCTGCCTTTGGCTCAGGTCATGATCTCAGGGTCCTGGGATTGAGCCCCACATCGGGCTCTTTGCTCAGCAGGGAGCCTGCTTCCCCCTCTCTCTCTGCCTGCTGTCCTTTCTACTTGTGATCTCTCTCTGTCAAATAAACAAATAAAATCTTCAAAAAAAAAAAAAAAAAGAACTAACTTACAACCCAGCAATTGCACTACTAGGTATATATCCAAAAGACACAAAAACACAGATTGGAAGAGGTACATGCACCCCGATGTTTAATAGCAGCATTACCAACAATAGCCACACTATGGAGAGAGCCAAAATGTCTACTGACTGATGAATGGATAAAGAAGATGTGGTATATATACACAATGGGATATTACCCAGTCATCAAAAAGTATGAAATCTTGACATTTGCTATGATGTGGATGGAGCTAGAGTGTATTATGCTAAGAGAAATGAGTCAGTCTGAGAAAGACAAATACCATATGATCTCACTCTTATGTGAAGTTTAAGAAAGAAAACAAATGAACTCATGGAAAGGGGGAAAAAGAGAAAGAGGGAAACCATAAGGGCTTTTAATGATAAAGAACAAACAGAGTTGAGGGAGGGAGGTAGAGGATGGGCTAAATGGGTGAGGGATATGCAGGAGGGCTCTTGTGATGACCACCGAGTGTTGTGTGTAAGTGATGAATCACTGAATTCTACTCCTGAAACCAATATTGCACTGTATGCTAACTAAAATTTAACTTAGAGAGAAAGAGAGAGAAAGAAAGACAGAATACAGTGGTGTAGAATAAGCAGTTTCCAATCCAGGAAGAATTTCTAGGAGCGTTATTTTGTTGGGATCTAATACTCTGATAGACTCAAAGGACCAAATTCTCAGTAACATCTGAACATGGATATTCAATAACAGACCAGGTTTATACCAAACCAGAACTACACAGCATCGCACATTTTCATTGTTAGTTCTTAGAGGCAAGCCCCAAATACTGTCATTTGTGCATATTACAAGCACTGGCTTGTTCCTTACAATTCAAACTTTTATATGAAAGTGCACAAGAAGCTGTCTTGAAAATATAATCCAATAACTACACAACTATATTTCTATGCCAATATTCCCATTAGAAAATGTATCTTAATTTAGCATCTATGTCACCTAGGAAAGTTTCAGCTACAAGTAACCAAAAATCTCCATAAACTACCTTAAACAAAGAGCCCCAATATGCTCCTTTCCATGCACTCTCAGACCCTCTCCTCCCCAAGAAAGTATATCCTCACACTTTTTGGCCAGAATTGATTGCATATTCATTTTAAGCCAGTCCCTGGTAAGTGGAGTGTGATGGCCAGATTGGCTGGAACGAATAGGATTTAGGATGTATTTAAATCATGAAGGGAGGCTGGCCACTGGCCTAAAACTGAGGCTCTGGCAGAATGGACCAAAGGGGAAGGGCACAGCCTAGTGGTTAAGAGCAAGGGCTCTGGAATAAGCCCACCTGAGTTTAAGTCTGGCCTTGCCATTTGCCTGTCATGTGTCTTGAGCAATTACTTAAACTATTCACATCTTCATTTCCCCATCTGTAAAATGGGTTGTTAGGAGGAATAAATGTTAGCACCCATAAGTACATAGCTCCATGCCTGGCACATTTTAACTGTAACACATGTTTGTTAAACAGAGGCTCAAAAATGTTTGTTGGTACACAACCAATATGCTCAGTATCTTGGACTGAACCCAGCTTAACTTTCTGCTCAAATTATTGGAATGGATAATGCAGTTGAAGAAATCTCTTTCTGAAGCAGCTATTTCTGAAGCTGTTGCTGACAGTTACTTATTCCCCTGAGGGAACAAAGCAATGAGAACCTACTCATAGAGAAGCCTAGTCACATGAGGCTTGTTGTCCAAAGTCAAAGGATGTTTGACCTTTATCTGGATGAAGAAGAGATTGCAGAGGAAGGAACCAAAGAGAGGCAAGGAGGAGATGTAAAGACACTGTCCTTCACTCCACAGCTCTTCCTACCCTACCCACCCCAGTTCACCCACCCAACAAGTTCATAATATTGTGCCCTTCCTGTAATTAATTGTGAATGAATGAATGAATGAATGAACGAACGAACAAGTGAATGAATGAACAAACAAATGGAAGAATGGCAACTAGCTGCCAGAAGACCTTATTTTGGGATGAGGGCTCAGTTTGGGAACCAATAGCCCTAAGCAATTTTACATACCTTTAGACGTTCTCAAGAACCTCCCAGAGGGTTGTTCTTCTGCTTCATGCCCCTACACCTTGAGGTGGTAAAAACCCAACCATCTGTCTTCATCTAGCACCCTCAGCACTCTCCTGGCACGTGGGTGATGCTGACTCCCAAAATGCACACCACAGAAGGCTGGACATTTAGCAACCCAGATATAAACAGTTGCACAGCTATGAAGTGTTTAAGTTTCCTGGGGCTGAAGGCCACTCAGGATGAGTGGGAATGGGTACCCACGTGGTGTGCTGCCAGGCCCGACACCATTTCCGTCTGTGGAACAAACCCAAACAAAGATCTATAAATGTATACATGGAATGGACATAACCACCCAGTAGAGCTCCAGCCAGAGGGGAGCTCAGCTAAGCTTCATCTCACTCAGACCCTTGGGCACATCCTTCCACTCAAGGGTCCCTATGTCAGTGGGTGTGAGGGTGTGAAGGGGCTGATTTCTTTTACCTCTTGGTCACTGGTCTTGACGGAGTCATCCCGCAGGATGAGACCAAACCATACAGAACCCTTCTCCCCACTCAAGCTTAGTCATTCTGGACTCACCTTTTTTTCCCTAAGACACCTTACCTGAGGGTACCCAGGACCTCCTTGAAGCATGACTCCTGAAGTCATGCACGGGCTACAAGGAGACAAAGACACAGCCATGATACAGGCTGACTTACACATGTCACAATATATGTATGGATATCACAATTCTGGTGTAGTTTTTTTGGTAGTTTTTCTTGTCTTGATGACATCATTGATGATATATTATTTTTACTGAGGTAAAATTTGCATGCATTGAAATGCCCAGATCTTCCACATACAATACCCATGTAGCCACCAAGTCCCTGAAATTTCCCTCAGGCCCCCTCTCAGCCAATCGTCACCTTTCACTGCCTCTGTTGTTCCGATTTCTACTGCCGTAGATTCATTTTAAGACTTGATTTCAGTTGCCCTTCACTGGATTGGCCTTGTGCTTAAAATAAAACCCACTCTCCTTACAAGACCTTGTTGAAGTAGCTACTGCTAGCCTGACCTCTCCAACAGCATCAGTCTTCCTGCTTCCTATGCAATTTCTCAAACTTGCCAAGCCCTCTCCCGGGCCTGCCTACACACACTATGCCCCTCTGAAACACTCCTCTCCCAACTCTGTTTTCTTACAACAGAGTGTGCTTTTTCCATCTCTCAGGTCACAGCTGAGAACCCCTCTGCTAGGAACTTCCTGAACCCCTCTCAGGAGGTGTTTCGACCCCTCCCCCAAATGCCCATTTCTTCCATCACCTCAACTTCTTCCTTTCCTCTTTGCTCTAGCTGCCTGTGTCCTGGCTTATTGGCTACCTGTACCACTAGCTTATCCATGTAGGCATTCATTCATCTATTTACTCCCCAATATTTGCTCAATGTTTACTCTGTGCTGAACACTGTTCAAGGTGCTGGGGATACAGCAGTGATACAAACAGAATCTTTGCCCAACTGGCTTACATTCTAGAAGGGGGAGAGAAACTATAAATGAGTGAGCAAATAAACAGTGGTAGGTCAGATGGTGTTAAGATCTATGGAGGACAATACAGCAGGGAAAGGACACAAGGACTTCTCATACCAGCAAGTGCTAAATTCTCTAAGTAGTCTGAGTCCTCCCCAAGATGATGGCATATAAGCACAAACTTGAAGGTAGAGAGGGAGAAAAATAATTTGTGTATCTGGAGGGCAGCGCGTTCCAGGCTTTTGATGGCAGAAACATGCCTGATGTGTTCCAGAAACAGCAAGGAGGCTAATATGACTAGAGTGGGGTGGGCAAGGGTGATTTCCACAGTGATGGAAGGGAGGAGATCTCCCATGGGTGATGAGGGGATGCTGCAAGGCCATTTTGAACAGACTTGTGCCTTTTCGTTTGAGTAAGGTATGGGAGGGAGGGTTACCAGGAGGCCAGTTAGAAGCTACTGCAGTCATACACTGGGGAGGCGATGGTGGCTCCGGCAGTAGGAATAGAGGTGCTAAATAATGATCATCTTCTAAACATCGAGTCAATAGGTTTTGCTTATGCATTGGAAGTGGAATGTGAGTGAAAGGACATGCAAGAGTCAAGGCTGACTCAGGAGGAGCTGACTGGGGCTGGGGTGTATTCCTTCAGTTTTGGACATGCTTAGTTCAGGATGTCTATTAGAAGTCCACATGACATCTATCCCCACTCCTGGACAGACGGGGGATGTGAATCTGGAGACAGAAGTGCAGAATGGAAGACACACATTTAGGAGCTGACAGTATATGGATACTCCACAAATACAGGAGGCTGGGTGAGATGTCCATGAAGGTGGCATTGTGTCTGCTTTTCACTACCTTCCACCCAGTGCCTAGAACCCTCATCTGTGTGATGTATGAACGTATGATCCGAGCAACAACCCACCCACATTCTTTTACTAAGCTACTGTCCACTCTTCAAACTCTACCCACTGCATCCTACAAAATGTCACCAAGTTACAGAAACCAAACACCAAGGTGACCTTATCCATTTTCTACACACTCAGATGGACCTTTCACATCTCACTTCGATCTCATTAGAAGGCAAACCCTTGTTTATTTGCTTTCATAATTCGTATGATGACAGACGGTGCCATTCAGTGCAAAGCCACAGGACAGAGTGGATGGCACCTTCACAGAAACTGCCCTGAAATCAGGAAGCGGACATCTTCACTCTTAGCTCACCACCAATGGTCGCCTCTGTCAAAGCAAAAAAGGTCTCAGAGCTTGTGTCATGATGGGAACACAGAGCCACATCTGCCAAACTGAAACTGGAAGCAAGCCCCCAGGCTCCCGAAACTCCAAACGCCTCTGTCTCTGAATTCGGAGTCACTGAAACGTGACTGTCAATGTGTCCACATTTCACTGCTAATGCCTTGTTTACTCTGCATTATTAAAATCTTCTCACTGCAGCTGTCTCCTATTAGTGCCCAGGTTCGTAGCACATCGGTATCCGTGGGGTTGCTTCTGGGGTTCAAAGACATTCATAGGTATCCAATCCAGAACTCTTATGACATTATGGATTAGAGTTTGGAAATGTAAAGGATGGAGAGAAGGGAAAAGAAAGCAGGGCTGCTGGGAGTGGTATCACGATGCCCACCCAGCAACTTGTGCAATGAAGTTTTCAGGAGCTGGGGAGGCTGTGATCCATTTCTAGAGTTGCAGCAGTGTGCCAGAAGCCTGCCCCAAAGCCGCCCCTCCCTCCCAAAAGCTCACTTGCTCCTGATGAACTATTTATCTCTTCTCACGCCACATGCCCGATAGTCTAGGGAGGAAAGTCCTGCCATTTAAGGAACATTGATCGGTTCATGGTCCAAAAGGTAGCCCTTGTGATACACACTTCTTTATGGCACGTTATTATTTTTTACTCCAGTTCTAGCTTTACTCCTACACGAATCCCACAGAGTACGTGGGAAACTTGGTCCCATGTTTTCAACACGATTTTAAATCCTCCGGTCACGTTCTCACACATTTTGGAGCTGCCCCTTAGGTCCCAGGCATCTTCTTTTCCTCTCCTTTACAAAACTTCCACATTCACTTCTGCACTCACCCCACATGTCTCCTCGTTGACAAGGAGAATTTGCTGGTTTGAATTCCAGCTCTGTCAATGGACTGGGTGACCTAGGTCAAGTCAGTTATTCTTTCTTTCTGTGTTGCACTTTCCTCTTTGTAAAGTGGGACAGAAGATGTTAGCTCTGGAAAGTGCCTGTGAGTGTAAGATGGGACAAGGCATGTAAAGGACTTAGCATGGCACCTGTTGGGCTGCAAAGCTTGCCCTGTCTTATTAAGAATGATTGTTGCTTCCTCTGGTATGATGTGGTCCTATGTGGGTCATGTAGAAAGGATAGTACCTCCAACAATGTCCCAGATGTGTCACACTCCTTTCTTCCTAGACCAGACACCATGAAATGGCATTCACTCTGTCTTTCCAGATTAATAAAATATTCAGAAAATAAAATTAAATTTCTCTGTATAAATGAATCACAGAAGAGTGGGATGGGCCCTATGTTTGCAAGGGCCATGTGGGAGGATCCTCCTATTCTTTGTAGACTCATTTATGCCCTATATGATCCGGGTAGCTCAGCTGATAGCTGTGGACACATGACTTGGGTGCTGGTGGAAGGGGAACGGGGCTTGGTGGAGAAGTCCAAAGGTGCCATTCCAACCAGGCTTATCTGCTTTGCAAAACCAGCATACACCACTCCACCACACTCACCCCCAATGGCAGGAGTAGCACAGGAGGGCCCAGTGTGGGCTGCTTGCTGTCCCTTTCCTTCCCCAGTTGCTGTGGACCTCTGCTCAGCCAACCACATGGGGGTGGTGGAGGCTAGGGGAGGCTCCCACCCTCCACACTGAAAGGAGCACACAGATTCTATACATTCCCATTCAGTTTTGCTTTGTCTTTTTCTACCCTATCATTTTCCTTCTTTTCCTCCATTCTTTGGGATTGGGGCAAAAAGTATAGTTGCAATCTCCAATACAACAGTGGGTCCAATTGAAAAGATTTAGGGGCTAAAACCTCCTACAAAGCTTACAGTGCTATGTCCCACAGCAAGGTTTGCTGGTCCCTGTCTGGCCCGCAGTGAGCTATGCTTTAGCCTGGACAAGAAATAGTAGAGAAGGAAGGCAGAATAACCATGCTGGAAATGAGGGCTGGAATAGGGCCAGCAGTGGAAACTGTCCCATCAAAGTGACTCCTTTCAGCAACACACACTGGGTCTACAGAAGGCCTGTTATCAGAGTGCCTGGGAGGCTCAGTGGGTTAAAGCTTCTGCCTTTGGCTCAGGTCATGATCCCAGGGTTCTGGGATCGAGCCCCATGTCGGGCTCTTTGCTCAGCAGGGAGCCTGCTTCCTCCTCTCTCTCTCTGCCTGATTCTCTGCCTACTTGTGATCTCTGTCTGTCAAATAAATAAATAAAATTAAAAAAAAAAAAAAAGAAGAAGAAGGCCTGTTACCTGGAAGGCATGACACATGAAACCACTGGGTTCCTCTAACGCCTCAGCAAGATGGGCTGCTTTACAGCCTGGGACATGGGCGGGGGCGGGGGTGCTGATGGAGAGATGTTAAATAGCAGGGCTGACTGTTTCTTAGAACTGATGACCTCTGAGGCCAATTCCAGACAAAAACTTTTTCCTCCCTGCATGATATCAGATCAGTTAGGTCAGATCATGCAAAGTCCCAGTTAAATCAGCCCTACAGTTTGGACTCAAGAGTTTAATGGCATCTTCTATTAAATCAAACAAACAAAAAGATGGGAGGAGGAGAGAATTCTGTATCCTGTAACAGATGTGAGAGACAGGCTCTTTTTGTTTTAATTTCCATAACTCGGCACTGTTCCTAGAATGAGTGTGAATTTTGCTTCGTGCACAGCTCAGTAATTCTGTTCAGAAGAACAGGGCCAGACATTGCGGTGGCCCTCAGCTATCCCCTCACACCTACTGTGTTAGAGGAGGGATTATAATTGCCATAATTAAATAGTTGCCCCAGAAGACTGTATAAAGGAGTGGCTAAGACACATGTCAGATCTGCAGCTCTCCTACTTGCTTAGCTCTGTGCTACTTGGTGGCTGCATTCCCCTCATGGAGCCTCAGTTTCTTCTTGTGCAAACTGAGGCTATCAAAACAGACTCATCTTTCAAGGGACCTGAGTTTTAAAGTCAGTGCTTAATATAGTAACCAATTATAGACTAATTATGCTGTTTCTTTTTAAGCATCAAATGGAAGAGCTGACTAGCACTTAGGAACTGCATTGTATGAAGAATACATAGTTGTAACTACTCTAAGTCTAGGGCAAGAATTCAAAGCACCAAGAGGTTCTCAACCTGAGAGACGCATGGACCCTGAGAGGCAGTGGGGGACTCTGGATTTATAGCCTTCAGCCTTTTCTCCATCTGGGGCGCCCACTTTTTGGTTCAAATGTCATGCAGAACTGGCCAGAAATCACTAACCCAAGCTTTCTTCCTTTCTCTTGCCCATCCTCCTCGTTCCTCACTCTCACCTTCTCCCTTGTTGGAATTCCAGCCACTTCAATTCCAGATTGATGCAGTTCAACTAGAATACACGCATTAAAGGGCCAACTTGCAAGAATGAAATAAAATACGCATCTGTGCCCATAGCCGGGGTGCACCCCTTCCATTTCTCTTCCAGAGCCGGCCTGCTGCCAGCCTCACTGTGGAGCCAGCTAGCCGCCTGCAGCTGCTGCCCCAGGATCGGCTCCTCCCAGCAGCTCGCAGCCAATTCAAGCATGAGGAAACCAGAGCCAGGCCATTCCCGCCCAGTCTGGCCTCCTCTGATGGGCAGGGCAGTCTTTGTTTGGGGCTTTCTTATGGGCACCACGAAGACCTTTCCAGAACTGCCCTGCCTGTTGAAGGTGTCATGCAGTCCTGCCTTCCCTTCCATCCTTACCCACAAAGGTGCAGACTAGCATCATGGTTTGAGGCTTTCCCCAATTCTGTCTTGTCACCTGCTTCCCAGAGGACCTGGGCTGACACGACATATAAAGTACAGGGCGTAGAATAAAGGTTCAGGAGATGTTAGATGTTACTGTAATAACAATGAGGATTTGATTCAACTAATGACTCCACTACCAGAAGACGCTTGGAGGCACATATTCTCATGATGACCTGATCCGAGAGTCCTCAGTAAACTCTTGGGCCTCGTCTAGCCTACATCAATTTCTCTGCTCCGTGGCACCATTCCAAGGAGATCATTGCGCTTTTCCTAATGCTTTGCTGTGCAGAGGGAATTTGAAAGCCACTAGAGGATTTGGTGAAAGCTTCAGAATTAGCTGGAAAGATGGGCCTCCATAGCCCTTTGTCTTGGCAAGAACAAACATCATGGTCCTCAGAGTCTTCTTAAAACAAGTATTGCTGAAAGCCACATTCATTAAACAGAGCCTTTTCTGAGGGAGTTCTGTGTGAAGTCATTATGGTCTACCTAGCGTGTGTATTCCTGGTGCACACAGGACATTGATTAATCTTGCAGAGGGAAATGGTGGTCAAGGCAGTAGGGAAAACAGAAGGGTCTCTGAATACACCCCATCAATCTGCAGCCCTAAAGCATATCCATTAAAGCAAAAACACTTTTCAGTGACAGGTCCCACAAATACTGTTGAAACCCCTCTTATGATGACAGCTATAAACTCCATTCTCCTGAGATCTAAGAGGCTGGTTCTAATTCAGTGACCACAGCCTTCACAGAGTAGCTATCAATAGTATGATAATGGCTTGTGATAAAGGTGCTGTTGATGTTTGGCTTAACGCAGCAGAGAGGGAAGGAACCATCAGCAGCAATTAGGTGCTTAATAAAAACCACTTGGGAGATGCTGCTGCTGAAAAGATTGTCACAGGTGGCACAAGGGACTCAGCAATCAATCCAAATGAAGCCCATGGCTGTTTTTCTTTTTGAAAGCACCTCTTCCATCAAATACAAACTATGTGACTTTTGCTCTGCCTGAAGGAATAAGAATCAACTTGATCTGACTACTCACATAAAAGCCATGGGTATAAGGATCACCGAAGATCTTGGACACACTTGGGTCAAGGGTGAGACTAGGGAGAGGGAAGAGCAAATCCCAGTGATGGCTGCAGTTTTCACCCAATTCACAAAGCCAACAGTGATCAGATCTCGGCATAGTGCTCTGTAACTACAATTTGAGTGTCGCTAGTTAAATAACCTAGAAAGGGAAGAGCAGACACCCGTCACAACTGCACACTCACCACCTTTGGGGTGGAGAAAATGATATCAGATTACAGGAAAAACAAATGGGACTGTGGTTACCTATCTTTCCACAGATTATTCAAGGAGATTTCCATTCCTGTTTCTATTATACTAAGATTACTCTAGCCTGATACATATTTTGTACCAGAAAGAACACTGGCTGGTGAGCATGACAGACGCAGGCCTGTTCGTGGTTCTGAGTGCCTTCCCTAGTTGTGTGGTCACAGGCAACCTACTTCTCTCAGTGACTCAGTTTCCTCATCTGGAAAACAGAAAAAAGAATAACTACCCAACAGGGTTTTGTGAGACAAAATACCCATGTGGGTGTGAGAGGCCTCAGCATCCTATCCCAATAGATTTAAAATCAACTCACAAAGCCTAGCCTGTATCCATTTCTCTGCCCCTGTGGCACCATTCCAAAAAGATCACTCTTTTCCTAACACTTGAGCAGAGAAAATTTCAGTTATCATATCACATGTGACAGATGCATGGCCCAGAGAGCAAAACTGCTGTCCTATATTTACCACTGGCCCTAAGAAATAAAAAGGAGGGAATTTTTTTTTAATACCATGATTGTGAAATCTCACACTAACATTAAAGAGTTTGGGAAGTATCATAAAAAATCCACAAGATGGGGTGCCTGGGTTGTTCAGTCAGTGGGGCACCCGACTCTTGGTTTTGGCTCAGGTCATGATCTCAGGGTCATGGGATCAAGCCCTATGTTGGGCTCCATGCTCAGCAAGGAGTCTTCTTGAGAGTCTTTCCCTCTCTCTGCCTCACCCTCAGCTCATGCACTTGCTCTCTCTAAAATAAATAAATAAATCTTTTTTAAAAACCCACAGGATTATGCTATATGAAATAGATCAATCAGAGAAAGACAATTATCATATGCTCTCTCTGATATGAGGTATTTGAGAGGTATGAGGGTGTTGTGGGGGGAAGAGAGGGAAAAAAATGAAACAAGATGGCATTGGGAGGGAGGCAAACCATAAGAGACTCTTAATCTCAGGAAACAAACTGAGGGTTGCTGGGGGGTTGGGGGTGGGGGGTAGGGATAGAGTGGCTGGGTTATGGACATTGGAGAGGGTATGTGCTATGGTGAGCACTCTGAGTTGTGTAAGACTGATGATTCACAGACCTGTATCCCTGAAGCAAATAATACATTATATGTTAATTTAAAAAACCCTACAAGATGGCTAGGTAACATCATCATCATCATCATCATCATAATTAATATCTCATTAATTATTAAATTCTAGATACTATTTTAAGTACCTTACATTGATTATTCATTTTAATCCCCAGACTACTCTGTGAGGTAGGAGTCATTATTGTCCTATTTTACAGATTAGAAAACTGAGGCACAGTGAAATTTAGTAACTTGCACAAGGTCACACAACCTGCAAGTAACAAAGGCTAGTCTTGTATACAGGCATTTTGATTTCCAGCCCTGTGTTCCTATAATATGTAAAAGACGGGACTTCCAGAGTGGCTAGCAAAGTTCTATTTCCTGACCTGAGTGGTGTTTGCGGTATATTTTATTCATGTGTATTTTCTGAATCAGTTTTAATCTATTAAAAATTAATTAAAAAGTAATTATTAAAAATTATTAAAATTATTATAAAATTATTAAAAAGTAATAACACGAGTAGCTAAAATTTTGTCACTTGGTGCTTTGGGCAAAAATGGATGTGTTTTGTAACCATAGGCACAGAAAGATGGTTCTGCAATATTGTAATATTCGTCTCCTGGGGCACCTGGCTGGCTCAGTCAGAAGAGCATGGTGTGACTCTTGATCCTGGGGTCATTAGTTCGAGCCCCATGTTGGGTGTAGAAATTATTTAAATAAATAAAAAAGATTTGTCTCACATGTTTAGGACCGTGGCACAGAAGGAAATGGGAATTGTATTTTAAACGTGTGATAGGAGGTGCTGTTGTTCACCAGAGTCCATTGGAAAATGGGGAAATGATAGAAGGAAAGCATTTTTATTTTGGCATGCTGAATCACTCTCTGCCTTGACTGTATTTCTCTCAATATTCATCTACTTCTCTCTTCACGTATTTGTCTCCTAAATTCTCTTTCTCCTCTTTCTCTCATCCTTTTCTCTTCTTAGCCTCATATCCATATCCTTCTAGTTCCCCTTTCCTTGTCTCTTTCTCCTTTCTTATATAGAACCTGAGAACATTTCTTATTGGTTTTATTTATTGAATATTATAATATTTATTGAATATTACATTCCTTAAAAATTATTGTATACAAATTAATCCTCCTGAATTAAGTTTCCATTGATACAGGTACCCCTTGATTGACTTCTATTTTCCTAGCTTAATGATTCCCAGTAACAAAACTACTGTGCCTTAAGAAATTTTAGGACTGGGGGCACCTGGGTGGCTCAGTAGGTTAAAGCCTCTGCCTTCCGCTTGGGTCATGATCCCAGCGTCCTAGGATCAATCCCCGAATTGGGCTCTCTGCTCAGCAGGGAGCCTGCTTCCTCCTCTCTCTCTGCCTGCCTCTCTGCCTAATCTCTCTCTGTCAAATAAATTAAAAATCTTAAAAAAAAAAAAAGAAATTTTAGGACTAGAAAAGTTACCATGTTATGGCCTAAGAGGAAAATGAAATTTATGAGCATAAGTTGCCCAAAGTAATCTGCTTACGTCTTACGTACCTCTTGCTTTTTTTCTTTCCTATAGACAGCTGGCAGAGAAATCACATGCTGGGACTGTTTCTTAGCCTATAACCCAGATAGGACTTAATCTTGCTATTGTTAAAGAGATCTATGCCAAGGACATACAGAGACTCCAGCACTGTGTGTAAGGATGGGCCCACAAAGGCCGGGTGTGGCCAGAAAGATCATGCCCTAAGCCCAGGACCTCTGGACCTGATTCTCAGAACTAATTTGTGCACTAGGACATGACTCAAAAATCTGATTACCAGGCAGAAAAGTGTATTTTTAAAAATCTCCATCTCTCTGCTAAAGAGACACCTGCATTCTTTATTTAACAGCTGTATACAGGGTGCTCATCAGTGCAGTGCATATCATCTTTCCACTTGAATAAGTACTGGGTGCTCCAGCCCTTCCCTCATCAACATGGTCCACACCAGAATCTCAGAACTTCATGCAGTCCTAGCTGCCCCTGGACCCATCACATTGGGCCTTTATAACAAACCCTAGTTCCCCCCCCCAAAAAATGCAAACAAACAAACAAAGAAAAACAAAAAACAAAAAAACCCAAAACACCCTAGCCCCCCACCCCCACTTCAAGTTCTAAGATTTCCTTGACTCTCTTTGAGAAGTCACAACCTGGTCAGGACCTCAGACAGCTCCACATCTCTGTTGGGGAGCGGCCTATACCTGTTGGAATGTTCTGTAAGCAGGCTGGGGTCCCTCATCTTTGGCCTCTTCCTCTGGTGCTGAGAACACTGTTTCTTCTTCCTCCTCCTCACTTTCTTCAGAACAGGAATCAAAGGCATCAGCATAATACTCTTCAGCCACAAGCGGGTCTTCAGGGATCTCTGAAACAAAGAATAAACAACAATCAAGCCCTACAAGTCATTAAATTATAATGAGTCTAGGATCTCCCATATTTTCCCAGAGATATATGTTATGTTTGCACTCACAAAGCTTTCATGGAGTGTAGAGCTGAATATTAGCTTCCTGAAAGTATCTGGTTGACTTTAATAAATACTCAGCAAAATTAAACCAGTAGAGGAAAGGAGGGATGATTCATTTATATTTTGAAGGTGGAAAAATAAAACCATGACATGAGAAGAAATGATCTCCTTTAAAGTCTTTACATTCAGAGGCATGAATCCTTATGACAAATGAGGGGATTTAGGAGCAAACACTGGATGAGAGGCCTCGGCTGCAGGATCCTATTATACACCCACATTAAACTTCTGCAGAGGCTATTGGAGTGGAACTTGGTCAGCACTCTTCCCGGTTGTTTCTTTTTTAAAGAAAATACTAATTGTAAGACCAGGCAAGATGGATAGGATATACAGCAATGGCATTTAAGCAAGCTGAGGAAAACATTATGGGTTTTTTCCCAACAGACTATGAAGGCTTTTGAGGTGGAGTCACCTTGGACCCTGCTTATTCACCTCTATACATGACATTTTTTTTAAAAGATTTTTATTTTATTTATTTGTGTGAGAGAGAGCGCACACACACAAGCAGGGGGAGCTGCAGGCACAAGGATAAGCAGTCTCCCCACTGAGCAAGGAACCCAATACAGGACTCAATCCCAGGACTCTGGGATCATGACCTGAGCTGAAGACAGATGCTTAACTGACAGAACCAACCAGGCGTCCCTATTTTTTTTTTTAAAGGAAAGACCATCCACTTAAGTTGATGCCAAGAAGTGGCTACCTAAGTTATTTTATGCAACGTTATTACTAACTAAAAATGTAATTTTTACTTATAATGGTTTTCAACTAAGAAAAGCCAAGAATGGGTCACAAAAAAAAACCATAGCGATGTCAACTCCAATTTACTAAGGAAGGCCTAGAAATAGGGGAATACAGTGACAGCCCACACATTAAAATCATGGGCATTTTCGGCTTTGCACCAGACTTTGATTTATAAACAAAAATAATTCTTCTAAATTATAACAAACAGTACTGTATTTCATCCCACTGTTGCTACTTTGTGTTTACTGGGGGAAAATATGGAATTAGGGGCCAGAGAATCAGGTTTGAATCTAAGCTCTACCACCTCTTATATAAGAAGTGAGGCAAGGGACTCGAGCTTCCTGAGCCAATTTCTCCAGTAAAACTGGCATAAGGGAAACCTAGCAGGGTAGCTATGAAGATTCAGTAATAAGATTCTTATGAAAGCATTGTCTATAGGGAAACTTCATAAAATGTTCACTCAATTTCCACATCTGAAAAAAAGGGACTTTTTGTTAACTGATTCCAGAATCCTCTGAAAGTAAGATACTTAGTGGACTACTTTAAAATCTTTGCTATCTATGGTTTCCCATAAGACACAAGAGGCAGTGTCATGGCATCAAAATTAGTCAGCTCAAAAGACAAAAATAACATAGACTCAAAACTGCCTTCGCCAGCTTTTTAAGAAGGAATATATTGGGCATTTTGGTAACTCCAACACAGCCTGTTTCCCTTCAGATCACATGTTTTCAGTCGAACAGCAGATGAAGTAGATTATTTGTATATGGGGACCACGTTTTGTAAAAATCTTTATTCAAGGTTGATTAAAGGAATGGAATGGTGGACAGAACTATGTGACTCCCTGTGTCTCTTTGCCCCACTCCCCAGCATCTCTTTTTCACAGATTGGTCCATTCTTTTCCCCTCTTCCCACTCCCTCCTATTTCCTCTTCCTCTCCCAAAGGCTGTCTGTCTGTCTGACAGTTACTTATTCATTTACTTATTCCTTACATTCTCCCTTCTCCCCTTTATTCCTCTTCCCCTCCTCCTTTAGGCCAGAATATTTGCTTTCAGATTTGACTGTGACACAAGAGGAAAAACCATTTACATTGTTGTCCAGCACACAGAAATGTGCCTATAGTTGTGTACAAATATAAGTATATTTATAGTTGAAATGAAAGTTTCATGCATCAAGATTTACCCATACTAAATATGACACATTCTAGTCTTTCACATTCTATTCAATTTTTTACAATGCTAGTTGCAACTTGTTAAAGTGATTTCTCAACACACAATGTGAAAAACACTGGTTAAGAATGCTGACTTTGGAATCCAAAAGACCTACATTTAAATCGAGGCTCTAATATCAGCTCTGTGACAGCCATTATTTAAACTTCCTGTACTTCAGTTTTCTCACCTGTAAAATGGACATGACTGTAACGATCTCTGAGGATTGTTGTGAACATTAAATAGTATGACGGATGCAAAGCACTGTGTACAAATAGATGTCAGTTACTAACATGTAACATAAAACTCTGTATACGTTTTGCCTGTAATGCACAACAACAGATAGAAATATAAATATTAGACAATCACAGATTTTTATCAAGTTTAATTATATATACACATACACGCACAAAACAGAATTACTTCTCAAAATCCATACTGTACCCATTTCAAATGGGCAGTAAGGCAGCAGGCCAAACCAGACAGACAACTCTTCTCTTAATAAACACCAAGCCCCACCTCCCATAACATGGCTCCTGTGCAGTCTTAGCCTCAGAGGAAAGATTCCCTCTCTTACCAGGGATCCCCTCCCAGGAAGGAGAGGAAGGAAAGAAATGCTTGGTAGAATACGCCATCCTGGGACTTATGTCTGAGTCAGGAAATGGACTGGGATGAAGCCACCTCCAATATTTCTTAAACAAGCACCACTATCTTGGTGCATCTCAAAAAAGTTCATTTTCAAAAGGAAAAGTCAAAAGAAATATAAGTCTGCTCAAACTGTGTTTGTCAAGCTATGTGTTTTTCAAACGTGGGCCCAGTTTGAAGCCTTGTTAGGCTAAGGCTCATTTCTCCTGTCATTGAGGGAAAATGGTCTGTGATAAACAGCTTTAGTTTCCTCACACCCTGAAGTCCGCCTCATAACAGATGTGCTGGAGCAGCATTCCAGATCTCCACTAGGCTGGGTAGGCAGCGCCGGCGTGTTTATGAAGGAATCCTATCATGGCTGCCTGAGCTTGGGCATAGTTGTTGCAGTTTCACGATGGAGAAAAAGACAAGCAATCACCCCATGCCACGAAAAGGGTGCTGTTTCCCAGACCCTTCAATCAAGACCTTAATACGGGCACTGGGTGTCAGTTGAGCCCCCAACTCCTGGTTTCCACTCAGGTCATGATCTCAGGGTCAGGGTTGTGAGATCAGAACCCCACGTCTGGCTCCTAACTCAGCATGGAGTCTGCTTATTCTCTCCCTCCCCCTCAGCTCCCCACCCCCTCAGTGCTTTCCCTTAAATAAATAAATAAACACATAAATAAATAAATAAAATCATTAAAACTAAAAAAAGACCTTAGGGGCACCTGGATGGCTCAGTTGTTAAGTGTCTGTCTGGCTCAAGTATGATCCCATGGTCCTAAGGTCGAGCCCTGCAACAGGCTCCCTGGTGGGCAGAGGGCCCGTTTTTCTCCCTCCCACTGCCCCTGCTTGTGTTCCCTCTCTCACTATCTCTCTCTCTCTGTCAGATAAATAAATAAAATCTTGAAAAAAAAAATAAATACAAAATAAAAAATAAAAAAGACCCTAAGGTATACCTTCCTCTAAGACTTCCGTGAACATCAGTAGCCCCCACGGGAATTGTTATAACACAGATCACTAGGCCCTGCCCAGATGCTGATTCAGTAGGTCTAGAGGGAGGCCCGAGAATGTGCATTTCAAACAAGTTGTCAGGAGATGCTGGTGCTGCTGGCCTGGGGCCACGACATCCAAACCACTGCTCTAGGATGTGACCAGTTCAAATAAAAGTACTATCACCTATAATTACATAGACACACTATAATAAAATACATATGGCTATAATACCTGTACATCTTCCAACCTTACATACTACAGACCCTAAAAAATGAAGAAATAAACTTTACTTTAGAAGAGTTCAAACCTTTGTGTCATGAGTCTCTTAATACTCACAATTTCTGTGAAGTTTTAGAGCACTATTCCCATTTTACTGATGGGGAAGAACAAAGCAGTCCAAAGTTACAACACTTCCACAGTTTGCAAAAGCACATTCATGTACATTATTACATTTAATCAGTGCAATAGTTATTCAAGCTAGACAAGGAAAACAATTTTATCTTATTTTTCAGACTGTGAAATTGAGGTTCAGGCAGGCTAATAATCAACTTAAAGTCACACAGCTGTATTCAGGGTGGACACTAGATTAGAACACAAATAAACTGAACCCGATCTTTTTCCCATTGAATGGCGCTATTTCACGGGTAGCTAGGAATTTTCATGTTTGCTAGTAAAACCAGATCATGGATTAAAGTCATGATTGTCTTCCTCCACTACTCTGAAAGATGTTGGACAGCAAGGGATAGACTTTTGACTTCTGAGATGGGAAAACTGAAGCTTAGTCATCCTGATGAACTCCCTGGAAGAAGCTGGGAATAGTGAATGCCAGGGCCCCTCCCTTAGACTCGGCCCAACTGTCACTACCCTTGACCTCAGATGTGCTCGAACTGCAGCGTACATAGGGATCTCCTGGAGGCCTGTTCAAGCAGATTCCTGGCCCCATGCCCAGTGTTTCAGATGTAGTAGTCTTGGGAGGAGGGGGGCGCGGGCTATGCGGCAAGATGCTGCTGCCAAGTCTGGCAACACAATTCGAGAACTACCACTCTATCTCTTAGGACCTTCAAGGAGAAAGTGACATACAAGTGCAACTGTTTAGTGAGACATTCCCCCATACTTCATCAATTATTGCACCAGCTCTTCAAACTTCTAAAATGATCAGGAAAATGCACCAAAGAATTAAAAAAAAAAAAGAGGCAATAAAACAAGAACTTTGCATAAAGTCAAAACCAAGTTTCCTCTAAAGGAACTTGGTTATTCTAACTGGTATAAGGTGGTATCTCAATGTGGTTTTAATTTGAATCTCCTTGATGGCTAGTGATGATGAACATTTTTTCATGTGTCTGA